>JACDJE010000066.1:1784292-1813454 GCA_016647715.1 Pavo muticus | reverse complement strand
AAAAAAAAAAAAAAAAAGAGGATGCATCTGAACGTTTTTCCATTTGGGGTTGATATCTGTAGATAGTTATCTCACATGGCAGCCCTGTGTTTTAAGAAGTAGAAAAGTTTTCACTTTGTGATTAAATACATATGGTGGCAGAAGAGGCCCTTGGGGTTATCGCAAAGACCTCACAGGAAGCTCAGTGCTTCAGTTCAGTGCGTAATGGGGAGGAGGGTTGCCTGGAACTCAGAGCTCAGAGATAGGAAACAATTATCATTCAGCTGGCAAAAGGCTAAAGATGTCCCTAAGCAACATTCCTGGGATGCCCCAGAGCAAAATTTACCAGGGAAAAGGGACAAGGAAAAAGGAAATTCATTGTTTCACCCAGGCTGAATTTTAGATCCTATTACATTAACGTAATGAACAACATAGTGATTTTTTTTCAAGTTTCTGAAAAAGACAGTTTTAAAGATAACCAAAATAGTTGCAAATTCAACTCAAAGTTGGCGTATTAAGTTTGGTTAACAGGACATACTCATTGTGCTGTTTACTTGTATAGCCTAAGTCAAGAAATGAGTAGCATGCAGGTTACATATGTGATTTCATCTCAGCCTCTTATTCCTGATCAGGTTTTGTAACTGGCCTGCTGTTTTGAAAAAAGAATAAGGAAATACTAATCAGTCTCAGTGAATTATGCCAGAATACAGAAAATACCAAGTATTATTTGAACACTGAACTAAGTCTCTTGAAATGCATATTTTCATCACAATAACAAATGACATCACAAATGACAAAAATTAGCTGTAAAAACAATGAGCAAAGAAGTTTTGAGACTTAATACAATGAAAAATTATTTATCAGGATCTAAACTAATTATTGGTACAAATGGAGAACTGAAGAATCTATTATTCACACAGCTCATCTGTATATATTAGTATGTAAACAGAAAGAAAAAGGAAAGGGTTTGTTAATTTCAGTAAGAACATTATCTCTAAATAATGAGTAAGTGAATAAAAGCCTAGTGACTGTGTGACCACTTCTTGTGGTAGAGACTGAAATTTCTTAGATGTAGATTCATAGGGAATATGAAGAGAGCCAAACCACCATTTAGATTTCTGGGGACAACCAATGTATTTTTTAGCAGTCTGCAGCTTTAGAGCATCCCTCATTTTTTTAAACATGTATTTGTATCTCTCAGAGTTCCCAGGGACTGTCTAAACAAAAATTGCATGTAGTGTTATCACCCATTGTTCAACTGTAACAAATTAGGTTTGAAGGAGAAAATAAATAATCTCCATCTGAGAAAATCTAATGACTAGTTTTGCAACAGTGACCATTTTCTCTCATTACCTCCAAGGGGTCTAAGATGAGAACTTGTAGTATTCTCTATTTCATTTTCAGTGGCAGAATCTGTAGCCAGCAGAAGATCACATCAGTGATTTGAAATGACCAATAATTTACTAAGACTGCTTTCATTTCTGACAGAAATTTATAAATGGAATATGTACATTTACATTAAAACAAACAAACAAACAACAACAACAACAAAAAACCCAAAAAACACCAGAATAGGTAATGTTGATAAAAAATACAGTTCATTTGCCCTTCAGAAGTGCCATTTCCACTACAGGTCGAGTCTCATGAGGACAGATTAGAGGAGCAGAATCAAATCCCTCGACCTGCTCACTTCTTTTGATGCAACCCAGGACACGGTTGGCCTTCTTGGCTGCAAGTGTACATTGTCTGCTCGTGCTGAGTCTTTAATCAGCTGACATCCCCAAATCCTTCCCCTCCTCAGGGCTGCTCCCAAGCCATTCTCTGCTCAACCTCTATCTGTGCTCAGGATTACTCCAATCCAGGTGCAGGACCTTGCACTTGGCCTTGTTGAACTTCATTAGGTTGGCATGGGCCCACCTCTCAAGCCTGTCCAGGACAGCATCTGGATAGATCCCTTCCCTCTAGTGTGTCAACTGCACCACTCAGCTTGGCATCATCTGCAAACTTGCTAAGGGTGCACTCGATCCCTCTGTCTATGTCACCTACAAAGATGTTAAATAACACCGGTCCCAGCACCAATCCCTGAGGAATGCCACTTGTCACTGGTTTCCACTTGACACTGAAACATTGACTGCAACTCTCTGAGTGCAACCATCCAGCCAATTCCTTATCCAGCAAATGGTCCATCCATCAAATCCATTTTTCTCCAATTTGGTGAATAGGATGTTGTGCAAGAAGGTGCCAAACGCTTTGCACAAGTCCAGGTAGATGATATCAGTTGCTCTTCCTTTATCCACTGATGCTGTAACTCCATCATAAGAGGCCACCAAATTTGCCAGGCATGAATTGCCCTTGGTGAAAGCATGTTGGTTACCACCGATCACTTCATCTTTATTTTCCACATGCCTTAGTAGGGCCTTCAGGAGAATCTATCCCATGATCTTGCCAGACACAGATGTAAGACTGACTGGCCTGTAGTTCCCTTGATCTTCTTTGTTCCCTTCTTGAAAATACATTTATCCATTTATCATTCCAGTGATGTCAGCCCTATATTATCAAGATGTGAATTTAGTCCCTTGAGCTTAATTCTATCAGTACAATCACTAGCATGCTAGGCAGGCAGTCTTCAGTACATTCTGATACAACCCTGTTGCATCCACTTTATTCAGAAATTGGTTTAACTCATGAGGAAGGCATGCATTAAATTCAAAGAGCTGTGCTCTGATCATAGTTTCTGTACTGAATACTATATTTTTTTAAATTTTTTCTTCTCCATCTTTTCTGTAGTTCCACTGTCCAGTTTTTATCCTGTACCATGTATTTTAACCTATCACTCTATTAATTCTCAGATATTTTCTCCAATTAACTTTAGCTTTGGAAACCACCAGTCATAGAATCATAGAATCATAGAATCAGAATCATAGAATGGCCTGGGTTGAAAAGGACCACAGTGATCATTTAGTTTCAACCCCCCTGCTATGTGTAGGGTCACCAACCACTAGAAAAGAAATTCAAATGCTCAGCTTTTGGGAGATACCCTATACTGTTAAATTTCATTAAATGTGCCTTTAAATAGAATCTCCAATACTTCGAGAGGAAAATGTGATTAGTGAAAAAACACATTATCTGCCCTGAGTTTCAACATGAATGATTTCTACAGGTAGAGTTACTTCCCCAGAACTTGGCAGAAATACCATTCCAAGATATATTGCTCTGCCTGCTGCATTTGATGGCCTCTATCCTAGAGAATCTATACACCAGTTGAGTGAATTACATTTACAATTTATGCAGACCCTAGACTGCTTTTCCTACTGCTGTTTTGGAGTTGACATAAAATGTATCAGATATCTCTTAGGGCTTCACAGGTAGCAACAGCAATAAGAGAATACGGGGTAAGTGATGCTTTCCAACATGTATTCACTCACTTGTCAGAATTCCTATTACAATGGGGTGTATTCCTCCCCAACAACTCTTGCGAGTAGCAGTGTAATGCTTTTTCTGTGTCAGGGTGCTGAATGATCTGTAAAAAGGAAAAGGAATCAACGAATTACAGACAATACAAATTAAGTACATTATCTGTTTATTTATGACAGAATATGCTGAGGTATATTTATGGTGACTTAACTTGATCCTACAAACGCTACAAGCACGCAGTTGCTTGTGGATTTCCCTTCTATGGAGGTTAAGATCTTTATGCTAGGAAACATCCAGCCATTTAAAATCTTGGGTTATGTTTCTTTTTTTTATTTTTCTTTTCCTTTTTTTTTTTTTTTCCATAATAAAACAGCATTAAACAATTAAGATGAAGATCGTACTCGTAAGCAAGAGCTTCCAAAAAATCATTCTGAAGTACAAAAAAATAGAAATTGAAATTAAGATTTTTCATCTCATGCCCAGAGAGGTGGTGGATGCCCCATTCCTGGAGGCATTCAAAGTCAGACTGGCTGGCCCTCTGAGCATCTTGATCAAACTGTATGTGTCCCTGTTCATTGCAGGGGAGTTGGACCAGATGACATTCAAAGGTCCCTTCTAATACAAGCAATTGTACAGTTCTATGATTCTATGATCTCCAACCCTGGTAGCAACTGTAGAAAAAGTAAATTCCAGAATAAAAAATACAGAAAATAGCATTTAGGAGATCTGCTCTTGCCTAAGATTTTCCAAACGATATTTGGAAGAGCACAAATGGGGTGATTTTTAGAGGTGTTTTATCAACAGTTTCACTGCGTTCGAAATTCTGAGTACTGACAACATCTGGAAAGTTAGCTATGTCTCAGGCTTTTTTCCTCTCTCTTGTAACAATACCTTCCTGCTTACCAGGATAGTAATCAGGCTTAATGTGGTTAAATTTAACCCATTTTACTTTGCCACTAGGGCAGCTAGAAGGTGGCACATAACAATTTTCCATTTCCTTTCTTACATACCACATTAAAAACAAACAAACAAACAAAAAAAACCCCACCGCTTTGCAGGGGATACAAATTATCTTTCAAATGCGCGGTTTAAGCATTCAGGCTAGACATTATTGAAAATTGGGTTATGAAGGAAAGGGGTCAACAACAGCCAAAAGAAATGCTTGAGAAAAGATCATTTCTGGGCCAAGGATTTCTGCTGTACTAGTGAATTTCAGAAAAACATGCATATGCAAGAAAATTCTAGTAGAATGGCAGATCATATTGCTCTTAAATGTTTAAGAAATACATTGCACTATATATGAGCATTATGCAATTACACTGGATTGCTGAGTTATTTCACCACTCTAACATACATGACAGGCAGAAAAATGCGTGCTTTTTACATGAACAGCCCTCTTTTCAGAGTAGTCCTTATTGTGGTAGAATACAAAACGATGTATAAGTTAACTCCCTACCGAAGTAGGGAGTTAAGCGGTAAGGAAATATGGTAATTTTTTGAAAATCTTACCCGTTTATTAGTTTTCTTGGAAGAATAGTGGAATATATTTTATATTGAAGAAATTCCTTATTTTTAAAAAGAGAGGGAAAAAAAAAGAAGACGTGGGGAACTACAGGCCAGTCAGTCTCAACTCTGTGCCAGGAAAAAATAATGGATTGAGCGCATCCTCCACTTTTTACCAGTTTGTGAATGATACCAAGCTGAGTGGTGCAGTCAATACTCTGGAAAGGAGGCATGACGCATGTTCAGAGGGACCGTGACAAGCTCAGGATGTGGGCCCATGTGAATGTGTAGTTCAAAAAGGCCAAGTGCAAGATCGTATATCTGGTCTAGGGCAGCCCCAAAAATAAACACAGGCTGGGTGGAGAATGGATTGAGGGCAGCCCTGCTGAGAAAGACTTCTGGGTACTGGTGGTTGAAAAGCTCAACGTGAGCCAGCAATGTGCCCTTGCAACCTAGAAAGCCTCTTGTATCTTGGGATGCATCAAAAGAAGTGTATCTTATCTAGTAGATGGAGGTGATTCTCCTCCTCTGCTCTTCCCTTGATTGACCCCACCTAGATTACTGCATTCACCTCTGGGGCCCCCAGGATTAGTAGGAGATGGAGCTGTTGGAGTGGGTCCAGAGGAGGGCCACGAGGATGGTCAGAGGTCTGGAGCACCAGAGAGGTGGGCTTGTTCTGTCTGGAAAAGGGAATGCTCTGGGTAGACCTTGTAAGGGCCTTTCAGTACTTAAAGGGGGCCTGTAGGAAAGGTAGGAAAGGACTCTTTATCAGGAAGTGTAGTGATAGAAGAGGTAATGATTTTAAACTGAGAAAGACACATATAAATATAAGCTAGAAAGTGTGCACTGTGAGGGTGGTAAGAACCTAGAGCAAGTTGCCCAGAGAAGTTGTGGATGCCCCATCCCTGGAAGAGTTCAAAGGTGGATCAAATGGGGCTTTGAGTCATCTGATCGGGTGGAAGGTGTTCCTGCCCATGGCAGGGGAGTTGAACCTCTATGATCTTTAAGGTCTCTTCCAATCCAAACCATTTTATGATTCTATAATTAGCGCTTACACAACTCAATAGCTTCTGATATTCCCAAATTTTTTATTATTATTATTATTTTAAATAAGGAAATGAGCTGATCTCAGATAAATGTTCAATAAAATAAAAGTTGTCCTGCCATTTCTTAGTAAAGGTAATCCATAGCTTGTAAAGCTCACACTTTGAAAGATAAATTACCATATCAGCTCACTGCAGCAACATCCTGATTTCCAATGATGAGAATCACATTGAGAACTCCTGTCTCAGTCCTCAGAATCACTAGGAATTAGTAGATTACTTCCTTTCTGTAATTACCTATAATCATATTTGCTCTGTGGTTAGCTGTTGTTAATAGACCTATTAAACTGCCTCCCGTGCAATTAAACAGTAGTGGCAAACACATGGATAAAACTTTACTAACAACGTATTATTTGCAGAGAGGAAAATGTAAGATCAAGTGGTAACTCTCTCTGAGGTTTTGACTCAAAATATTGCGGTCATATTTTATATTTATTTTGTTGTTAAAAGAGCATCATACATAATTGGTTGTTACGCTGCTAATTGCTTTGCTTTCAACCAGAATGTTCCATTATGCCCTGCTGAGTATTATAGTGTGTCTTTCTTCTGAACTGTGACAGTTTGCAGGGGATTTATGAGCCGACCCCTGCTGCCTTGCTTAAAAGTTGGGGCTTTGCAGAAAAGACCTCCAAGAACTGCACCCCTTGTCACAAATAGTCTCCAGGAATCTGCATCCTATTAATCTTTCTTGGCTTCTTGTGGGGCCATAGTCCAATAGTCCAATATATACATAGCCCAATCCTACCTCCTATATATGGCAGTGTTGGGTAGTCATTTCCCTGGATTTTTTTCAATGTGCCAAGCTGCTATCTTGACCTTGTGACTTGAAATTAATCTGTTCAAATATTGCACAATTTCCTGCCCAAACCACCTTAACAAGGCATATCCATTCACTCACAGAAAGTTCTGAACAAACTTCAGACAAGTTGCAGGTAGATGAAGAAACAAATATCACAAGAACTTAAAAATAAGCCATGTGCTAAGAAGTCAGACTAGCGGTGCATATAGAGCAGAAATGTAAATGCTGCACAAATACAGATGCACTCTTGCAAGAAGGACAGGAAAAAGTTGGCCATTGGTGTCATTAAAAAGAATGGAAAGCCACAGTATAGGAAGGAATTCAATGCTATTCATATCTACGTGGTGTATACATAGGCTCACATGGGTGTAAGCATTTCTTTCAGTGCTCTGATCATTATGAATGCATACATGAGAGAGTCTATAGAGGATTAAGGATTTTAGAGGGTACATCCCTGCTGATTGCTTATAGTACCTGTTTTGGATCTGTTCATTATTTTGTTTATTCTCTTTCAGTATGTGCCATTTCCAAAACTTTGTGTGAAAAAAAATTCCAAAATTTTGCGGCCCAATCTTTAAACTGATACTGATACTGAAATTTTAAGCAATCTACAAATGGTATTAATGATGTCCTAGAGTTCTAGTACCTAAGGATTTAGTGAATAAGAACTGCCATTCATCCTATTTACTAACCTCAGAATTTTGTAAATTTCAATGAAATCTCCCATCAGGCTTCCTCTCTCCAAACTGTGGAGCACATTTGCAGTTAGATGGCCTGAATACGGATTCTCAGGCTGTCAAGGTTTAACTGGAACGTTTTTTCTATTAATAAAACATGTAAGAAAGAAGTTTTATTTTAAGGGTGACTGAAAAGCTATCTTTATAATAACAACAACAAATGAATAGCAATTTTTTAATTTCTTAACAAACGCATGCTCTGTAGAAGCTGTCTGAACATGGCACAACTAGTAGGCAGAGCAATATAACTTAATTGTGAGTATGTTTAGTTTTCTATGGATCACCTCATTTGTCTGCAGGAGAAACAAGCAAGAACTGCTAGCTGAGGGCATATAGACAGCAGCACAAAAGCAGAAAACAATTGTCTGGAATTTGAACAAGAATAAAGAGAGCATGTCTGTGTCTGACATGTATTGAGAAAGTGAGATAGCCCAAAAATACAACTACTGAATTTCACAGTGAAGTCATAGTGGCTGATTTTTTTTATCACACTAGTAATATGCTCTGTAGAGGACCCTTTGAAAAGGATAAAAGAGTCAGGTACTAGCCTTGAAGTAGTCAGAAGTCATGATTTCCTTCCATAAATTAGATTAAGGAGCAGCAGGAAGGGGTAATATGCTATTCATTTTTAAAAAACATCTGAAAAATCCTGCTTTCATTTGACTTTTTCCTCCATATTTCCTCCATCTTTTTAGATGATGCTCTTCTCTTCAGTGGCAAGTGTTCTGATCAAGGTAATTTGGCAGCCTATAAGTCAAAGATGGGCCTAATACCATGTAGGAATATAGAAGACAGAACAAAAGGAAAGTCAGTTCATTTACTGGGACACTGTGTCTCTCACGGCTTTGTTCTTATTACATTAGCATTACACGTACAGCTTGTAGTGTAGCCTTGATCAGATTCTGTCAGTGTTACTCACATTGGTGTCTAATTTCCAACCCCCAAAGGACCAAACGTTCAAAGGACCTCTGTCTCAACAAAATTGCTCTTAAGAGCAAGATGTGACTCTTCATGGACTTAGCAGGACTGAACTGAGGTTATTCATCACGTCTGTCACTATGGTAGGTTCTACTGTATCACATATCTGCCTATCTTCTATTTTGATAGCAGAGAGTTTTAGTGCTTCCAAATGACATTATGTTGTTCTTTAACAGCTGTTCTTCAACACATCTTTGAATTGAATAATTGCAATCAATAGGCCAGCTGAATAGGACCTCTTTGGTTTGTAAAGAAATCATATCATTGAAATTTCTTTCAGTGTATTTCTTTCAAATGCCACTGAATTAAATACAGTATGTGGGATTCCATATGGGCAGACATTTTTGCTAAAATACAAGGACAGCCCTACTTTCTAAACTACTTTGAAGATGACCATGCCAGTGTTGTTCTGACTGACCTGAATCACTGAAGCCGACATGAGCCAAAATTTGAACACAGCTGAAAAGAGGCAGTACAAAGAACTTGTATTTATACTTATGATTCTAGTAGATGTGATGTGTTCCATGTCCTGTATATTCCACTAGCTACTTAAACTCCAGGCTGCAGTAAACATTAAGGTTAAGTTTTTCCTTAACCTTGGCCTGTTCTTCAGTGGATAAAATGGAGTAATTAATTTTAACATAATTAATTTTGGCATAAAAAATGTTCAAAGTGAATTTAAGCCTTCAGTTAATCCTAATAGGTGCTTCTGAATCCATTTATCACCATCCGTTCTGACTGGCAGCCAGCACAAACCCAATAGTAAATGCAAAACTGGCTGCACGCCCACAGAGCTGGCAGGCTCTGAGTCACTGAATGAATGAATGAGAACATGAAGTAAGCAAGAGCCCACTGAAGCTCCTACAAAACTCTGCTCTGTTCAAATATCCCTGCTAACACAACACGATAAACTGACAAGAGACAGCAAATCCACTCAAATAAAAATAAAATTGAAATTCACCATGATGTTCTTTCAACTGTAAGACGAGTATTTCTCTAGCCTAGGCAAACCTCTGCAGCTGTCCCATGGACAGGATGGAGAGAGTACTGAACATTTAGGATGGCTGGATTATTCATTTTGGTCTGTTCTCCTTTTTTCATTATATTCTGTTTACATTTATTCCACATTGCTCTTCTTGCTTGATAATAAAGAAGAATAAAGAATTCATTTGAACTGAGGTTGCCATTTACTTGGAAAACAATCAACAATGACTGCGCCTTGCCTAGAATGAAAGGTAGCATGCTGAGAAGTGGATATGGAATCATTTATTATTTTCTTTTCAGGAAAGAAGAGTATTTATTCTTGGTAATTGCACTGAGGGATGTCAAGCACTGCACAAAGAAGTATTAGAGGAAGTGTATAATGTGTTGCTTTTCTTATACTATACATGCAGGATAGAGAATGCAGATGACTTAAGTTCATGCACAAGAAATACATGTCAGAGTTTAGAACTTGATCCACATACATGAGATAGAAATGAACCAAGATTAATAGTTGCAGTTGATAACGAGTAATACTAGGTCCATGGCTCCAGACCCTTGAACTCCAGACCCTACATGTTCTTTTATTGAATATTTTAGCATCAACCAGCAAAGTAATTGCTACATAATGTCAGTCTCCAGATGATTCCTCTCAGATCTTGTAATACACAGGAATAGTCTGAAGTAGAGGCTGAGGAAGCTGATGCTCATTCAAATCACTCTAAGTATTAACAGAGCCGAATAACAGCACAGGAAAATTCAAGTTGTTCTATTCATATGAGCTCAGTCAAAAAGAAAACATTCCTGAGAACTTCTTGAAGATCAAAATGATCAGTATTTTCATTGCCCTAGTAATGGGAAGAAGGAGGACATAAAACCATTAGCACAAAAGGACTAACTGAAAACTTCTCTTATTTGACAGTAATGTTGGGATTCAGTAATATGACAGAGGTAAACAAAACAAGAAGCAGTAGTTGCTGAGATAGATTCTTTGTGCTGACATTCAGCCTGTAAACCTAGAACCAGTATAATTTGTTTTCCGTTAATAGCATTAATGATGCATAATCCATATCCCTATCTCAGGAAGTGTGAAGTGTTCCACTTGGATTTTACTTTCTGCTCCACTTCTTCACTTCCTGGCGCTATAAAATGCTGAATCTTCTAAAAATAGTCTGATAATTAAAACACATTAATGCTTAATGACACAGTAGCAAGATTGGACCTAAGTCTGAATTAAAACTTTGATGGTAATGAGGAAGGTGTCCAGGGCACATTCTTGGCAGCAAACAGTAACCTTCGTTATAGAAAGGGGCCTTTAATCTAAGATCCTAACTTGAGATAACACACTGGGCTGCACAGTCAGTTCTCAGCATTTGGAAAGAATGGGTTCGTCAAAATTGCTTCGAACTGAGGTTTATAGAAGTGTCAGTATTACCATTTAAAGTAAAATTGTGTTCTCAGACCACAGAGAAATACTCAGTCCTGCATATGAAAACACTCCTCAGACTGATAGATATTCTCCCGTGTGACTTCATACTGACTCCAGTGCGGTGAATCTCCATGTCAATGAATAATGAAACAATTGCTTTGTCTTAAAGCTTTTCTTATAAAGTGTAACACAAGCAAGTCTCTAAAAAAAAATGTCTTAGTCAGAGAATCATAGATTGACCACAACCCTCTAGCTGTGACCATCCAACCAATTCTTTATTCTTTGAATAGTCCACGCTTCATATCTCTCCTATTTAAAGATAACAATGTGGTATGGGATCATGTCAAAGGCCTTGCAGAAGTCCAAGTAGCAAGTAGAAGTCCATTAGTTGCATTTTGTCCACCAATGCCACTCATTTGTAGAATGCCACCAGATTGATCAGGCATGTTCTGCTTTTGGTGATAACGAATACTTGGTTTTACTTCCTAGACTTCCTGACACCCTGAAAGTCATTTAGCATTCTGCTTTTGTCCATGTCTTCTTGCCCTGGAGAGCTTAGCAATTAAGCCAGAAGTATTTATTGGGATCTCCTAGGATGGCCCAGCAGTATATTTCAGGTGATAGAGTTTCAGATCAATTCTACTCTGAAGCAAGTATTTCAGTTCATGTACTTCTGTTTGCAGATATATGGCTAAATCAGATGTCTGTTTGTTTCCTNAAAAAAATCAGAACAAAATAACTCTGCTAAGGACTGTTTTGGGGTTTCTGGAAAGTTAGGGGGAGGAATTTGCCTGAAATTTTGTTGAGTGGATGAAGAAGACTGAAAAAATATCAGAAGATCTGTCCTCTTTTGCAATCAACTTAAATGCTGGCTAATGCTTAGAGTGGAACTGGTGCTAGGAAGAAATGTCTCCTTAATTCCCACTCCATACCTCAACTCTTCACTGTCACTCATAAAAGAAAACCCATACAAATTATTTCTTACACATAAATTTTCCCTCCTTCCTGTTAGCAAGCATCTCTAATATTAGAACAAAGAAAGATTCTTTTATAAGAAACAGTTTTTTTGATGATGAAAGTTAAAATACGTAGTCGAAAATATATAGTTGGAAATATTTATCTTTTAAGGAAAGAAATAACATTTGTAAAAGGGAGAGAGGGGGGAAATACTTGTTCCAAAATTTCTAATTATTTCCTACAAGTCTTCAGTAGGAAAACACGTAGTAAGTTTTACCATCATCAAATAATATAATGCTGTTCTCCTTAAGTACGTAACTCACCAAAGCTTAACCAAATGTACTAATGCATGACATGTAGAGAGGAAAAGCAGTTCTCTGAGGCTATAAATAATTCTAGACTAAGAAGAGCTTACAAGAAGCTGGTTTTATTTCCAGTAACAATCAACATGATATGGAAGATCAGTTTTTACCACACCATTGGCAATGGTCTGTTGGGTGACTAAGACCCTACAAGGACAAGATAGGAATATATTTTTGTTAGGTATTAAATTATTAATAATAAGACCTTATGACTTTTTTTACACTGGAGTCCTTATTTGGACTTAAAGTGAGGATATATATCTTTGGTTGGCTGAATGAGTAATTCTAGTATTTCATCAGCTCAAGTCATTTGTAGTACTTATATTTCACTTTCGCTCTTCTGTCAGTAGCAAAGAACATATCCACTGCTTCAGACAAGATGGTCTTCAGGGGTAAAGCAGCATTAACACAGACCTACCATTCTACCAAGGTGTGATCTTTGCTTATTTTAATTCTGAGAGACAAAAATCAACTTTTGGTAAGAGCAGATTAGTCAGTAATCCCTATCANAAAAAAGGAAGAAGAAAAAAAGCAAAAAAACATAGTGATTTAGATGTTAGCTGCTGATTCTGCTCCCTTGTGGTAGAGCTGCCACTTTAAGACTAAACTGGGAAGCTTTCCATCATACAGGAAAAAAACATACTTACCTGGAGGGCACAAGCCAATCTGCTACTGTTTTATAACCTGACACCGAACTGAAAGAGTTCAAATGATAAATTACTGATTAGTTTTTTACAAACTCCATGTGCGAGAGATGGAGACTGATTTTATCACACAAGGAAAGGGCTACAGAAATTAACAGGACTTTCTTACTATTGAGCACAACATGTTCTGAGCTAGACACTGAAGATGAGTGATCCAGAAAGAACTCAGTTCTGCTTAGACACTAATATTAATGCCTTCTTTACAAAATAATAACCAAGAGTTGTCTTTGCATATTGGCACCTCTACCACATTTCCCAGGCATCACACATTGCAAAGGGCACACGCGGCTCCTGAGATCAGTGTGCCTTTGAACAAAGGTCATAGAACTCACAGAAGTTAGCAGGACCACTGTAGTAACCTCGGGGTATTTTGGTAACTTTCCAAGATTGGAAGAAACTCAATTTTTTGAGTTTACTGAATTTCTTTCTTTTTTTTCTTTTTTTTAAATCAATACTGAAAACAGGGAGAAAACTGATATGTTCAGCCAACCTCAGATGCCTTTTGCATACAGAAGTCCTGCCTGTCTGTGATTTGGAAAAGAGTTGTGAACTCACCTGAGGCTGTAGTCAGAAGGTTTTTCACCAGTGTGCCTGATCATCCTGGCCTTTTGACCACAAATGATACAAAATGATGGGACTCCATCTTTGGAAGTACTTCGTTCTTCCCTCATCCTGAGAGGGCAAGGAAATTGCAAGATGCCTGGTATAGTAATATGTCTGTGTGATGTGTGCCTTAGCAGATGCAGGCCTGAACCTCCATCTAGCTCATTACCCAGCAGCACAACTACTTACATTCAAGCCGCAGTCCATTTACTTCTAACCGGGAATAACCAATCCAATTGAAGAGGAGAAATACGGAATCTCTGTGAGTCAGCTACAAAGAGACTGCCGTATTTGGCCTTCAGTTCTCTGATTTCTATTGCAGTAAGTTATGCTCATTATTAAGGAGAAGAGCCAGAAGGATTAAAGAAGGTACAATTCATAGTTAGGATGCTGAGCTGGAATTCATGGACTAGCATACAGTCTGGTAAAACTTCCTCTATGAATATGGGAAGGTCACTTGATTCTCTATACCTTCATTTACCGCACGATACAGGATACCCCCTTTCATGGCAGTGCTGCCTATCAGCACCAGGTAAACATGCCAAATGATGTGATGTGTTACTCGGTAGCAACTCTGTGAATGCTGGAGGTGATGTACTGCACTAGGCTACAGGACTGACATAGGAAAACTTGAAAGGTCTGTTTAGAAACTCAGTGTGGTAAAGTGATGTAGGGTGCCATCCTCTTACCATGTTTAACAGCCAAAGATTTATTTTTTTTAATTTTTCTGTTTTATTTTGCTTTATTTATTACATTCACTGTTGATTTAGATGCAAAAAGTCAACTCTAGAGTTATTTATTTTTGATCTGTTTGGCCATCTTCCTCCCGAGAGTCTCTCAAGAATGTGTGAGCTACTCACTTTGTTTCATCCTTGTATAGCAATTGATTTTACTCATTCAGCATAGTGTAGTTATGCATGACATTGAAAGATGCATGCATACATAGATTTTCAAATGTGCTTTATCACTTAGGAACATAAACCTAAGGGAAGACAAGCATCTAGATCATTGATTTCCTGAAAATATTTTCTAGTACTTCTTGCTGAGACCAACCTTACTTTCTAATTTCTCATTGCTGCAACAAATTAATTCTGTGCTATCTCCACCTGTACTACCACCACTCAATACATTACATCTTTCAGCGTGGAAATACCACAGATCCAGGAACTGGGATAGAGGCATCCCTGAGTATGAAATTAAAGATTATGAGAAAACGCTTAGATTTGTAAGAGGAGCTGAAATGAGTCTTGATCATTGTTTTCCTTGTTCACATTTGTTGATTCAGATAAATCTCATGTTTCAGGAGTGTACTAACCACCCAGGAGTCACTGAAAAGGAACCTTGTTCTTTCACTCCTTGCTGCATACTCATAATTATATTGCATTTGCATTCAAATTATTCTTGAGACTCTGATTAGTATATCTTTGTCAGGCCAACTCAGAGTTAAGGGGATGACAAGTGGAATCAGAAAGTAGTTGTCTCCCAGAGCAGAGAGAAAGAAACAACTGGGTGTTGTTTTATGGACTTTCTCTGCAACATGTCTTATTTTCAAGCATCATTTAGTAGAAATGAAGCCAGTTCTGCATTGCCTACAGCCTCCTCTGCCCACTGTTTATTCAAAAGATTCCTTGTCTACTGAGGGCCAACAGCCCACTGGAAATGTCTCATGGTCTCATGAATCTGCTACTGTATGCCCACGTGTTTTATATGCCATTGGAACCAGATATGATTTTGACGTTCAGGTTTGATTTTCCCTGCACTTTATGAGCATTTGGATCCATGATTTTTGGATCACACATATCTCTAATGTCAACACAGCAAAATGGATGTGATAGAATGAAATGAAAAACCAGCAGTGTTCTGTCAAGATGAGCCTGGTTGCTGCATAATAAAAATTAGTCCTCGACAAAGACTTTTGCATTTGTAATGCCCAAAGGACCTGGAGACTAAGATAAAACCTAATTTGTTCAATGGTTTTCATGCCCAGCAAGAATAAAGACAAGCCCTATACACATACATCAGCAGATGGACATCTGGAAACCTTTGCTTAGAAAGAAATATTAAAATTGATAGCAATCATTTTGTTACAGTGTGCTCCCCTTCCTCTCTTTTCTCAGGGCAGTCAGTAGCACTTTGCAGCTAGTAAATCTGTTTGGCAGGTAATCTGCCACCCATGGACCAGATGCTGCTTTGGCAAGGTTAGCTTTCCTGTTGCCATGGCAAAGCTCAGGCAGGCAAATGACATGGATGCAGTGGCATGTAGCCAAAGTAATCTGATGGCATAGGTCTTTGTTAATTGAAAGAGGGAAGTGGGCTGGTGCAGCCTGCTTTTGCCTGCCAATAAATGCTGAACTTCGGGCAGGGTGCAGGACTAATTAACTGCCTCCAACAGCTGTTGGCTGTAGCATGCCAAATCTGGCAAGTGGTCAGGACCATGCATCCTTAATCCTTCTGGAGGAGAGGCAGCAGTTCCTGATGCTGTTGGAACATTTGTAAAATTTTCTTTTCTTTGAAATTCCTCTGATAAAAGAAAAGATGTGGAAAAAATGGTTAAATTCCCCCTGAAGACCTGTGAACTTTTTGTTTGTTTGGCTAATTAATGACTCCTCCTGTGAACTGGTGATTATCTCAGGAAACAGAAGCAACTAAGGTATGAATGTGTATTACAGATGCCTTGCAGAATAAAAAGGTAAGGTTTACTAAAAACTTTAACCATGACTAGTAGTATGTTAACAAACTATGACTGTGAGAATCACCTCCTGTTATGGCCATGATTATCTGTAGACATCTATGGCTCTGACTGTGCTAGGAAGAACAAAGCAATTTGGGTTGGAGGGACTGTGAAACTTAGCCTTTCTGTAAGTGACTGGGAACAGCACATAGGTCCTGGGGTTTCATCAGAGGTTGCATTTAGTGTCTTATAGAATCATAGAATCACAAGGTTGGAAACAACCTACAAGATCATCTAGTCCAACCGTCCTCCCATTACCCTTGCTACCGCAAGCACTAAACCATATCTCATAGCTCCTCATCCAGATGCCTCTTGAACACTGCCAGGGATGGCGACTCCACCACCTCCCTGGGCAGGCCAATACAGTATGACCACACTCTGAGAGAAAAAGTTTTTCCTTATGTCTAATCTAAATCTCCTCTGGCACAACCTGTGGCCGTTTCCTCGGGTCCTGTTTGTTGCCTGGAAGAAGAGGCCAAACCCCTCCTCATCACAACCTCCCTTCAGGAAGTTATAGAGTGCAATGAGGTCTCCCCTGCGCCTCCTCTTCTTCAGACTCCCTCAGCCAGCTCCCTCAGCCAGCTCCCTCAGCCGCTCCTCATAAGACTTGTGCTCCAGACCCCTCACTTGTTTCGTTGCCCTTCTCTGGACACATTCCAGGGCCTCAATGTCTTTCTGGAAGTGAGGGGCCCAAAACTGAACACAATACTCAAGGTGCGGCCTCACCAGTGCTGAGTACAGGGGGATGATTACCTCCCTGCTCCTGCTGGCCACACTATTTCTAAAGCAGGCCAGGATGCCATTGGCCTTCTTGGCCATGTTCAGCCGAGCATCAACCAACACCCCCAGGTCCCTTTCCTCTTCACAGTCATCCAGACACTCAGCCCCAAGCCTTTAGTGCTGCATGGGGTTATTGTGGCCAAAGTGCAGGACCAGGCACTGGGCCTTGTTGAACCTCATCCCATTCACCTCAGCCCAGCAATCCAGCTTATCTAGATCCCTCTGAAGGGCCTCCCTACCCTCAGGCAGATCCACACTACCTCCCAGCTTGGTGTCATCTGCAAACTTACTGAGGGTACACTCAATCCCCTCATTTAGGTCATCAATAAAGATATTAAACAAGATGGTCCCCAGTACCAACCCCTGGGGGACACCACTTGAAACAGGTCATCAGCTGGACTTAACTCCATTAACTACTACTCATTGGGCACGGCGCTCTAGCCAGTTCCTTACCCAAAGAAGGGTATACCTGTCCAGGCCACAGGCAGCCAGTTTCCCCAGGAGAATACTGTGGGAGACCATGTCAAAGGCTTTGCTGAAGTCTAGGTAGACTACATCAACAGCCTTTCCCTCATCTACCAGTCTGGTCACCCAGTCGTAGAAGGAGATGAGGTTGTTCAAGCACTACCTGCCCTTCATGAACCTGTGCTGGCTGGGCCTGATCCCCTGGATACCATGCACGTGCCGTGTGATCTCACGCAAGATGATTTGCTCCATAAATTTCCCTGGTACCGAGGTCAGGCTGACAGGCCTGTAGTTCCCCAGATCCTCCTTATAGCCCTTCTTGTAGATGAGAGTCACATTGGTGAGCCTCCAATCCTCTGGGACCTCTCCAGATAACCAGGAGCGCTGGTAGATGGCGAAGAGCGGCTCAGCAATCACCCCTGCCAGCTCCCTCAGCACCCTAGGGTGAAGCCTGTCCGGTCCCATGGACTCGTGACAGTCCAGATGGAGGAGGAGCTCTCTAACTGTCTCCACCTGAATCACCGGAGGTGTATTCTGCATAGCATCCCAGAATTCCAGATCAGGGCGCAAAGTGCCCTGAGGATAACTGATCTGCCTATTAAAGGCAGATGTAAAGAAGGCATTGAGGACCTCGGCATTCTCCTTATCCTCAGTGGTCACTTTCCCCACTGCATCAAGTAAAGGATGGAAATTCTCCTTGGTTCCTCTCTTACCACTGATATATTTGTAAAAGGATTTCTTATTCTCTTTTACTGTAGTGGCCAACCTGAGTTCAAGTTGGGCTTTTGCCTTCCTAACTTTCTCCCTGCATATTTTAGCAACTTCCTTGTAATCTCCCCAAGTAGCCTGTCCCTTCTTCCAGAGAACATAGACTCTCTTTTTCTTCCTGAGTCTCAACAATAGTTCCTGGCTCATCCACACTGGTCTTCTTCCCCTACGGCTCACTTTATGGCACTCAGGAACAGCCTGTTCTTGTGCCTTTAAGATTTCCATCTTGAGGAGTGTCCGGGCTTCCTGGACCCCTTTACCCTTAAGGAGCGACTCCCAAGGGACCCCTGCAACAAGCATCCTGAACAGATCAAAGTCCACCCTCTGGAAGTTCAAGATAGCAGTTTTGCTAGTCACCCTTCTGACATCTCCAAGGATAGAGAATTCTACAGTTTCATGTTTGCTCTGCCCAAGACAGTCCCCAACCTTCACATCTCCCACCGGTCCTTTTCTGTTAGTGAAGAGCAGGTCCAGCAGGGCACCACCCCTGATAGGCTCTCACACCAGCTAAATAAGGAAGCTATCTTCCACGTACTCTAGAAACCTCTTGGACTGATTCCTCTCTGCTGTATTATATTATATTTCCAACATATATCAGGGAACTTGAAGTCTCCCATGAGAACAAGTGCTGGCGTTCACGCAACTTCCGCAAGCTTCTCATAGAATGCCTTGTCCTTTTCTTCATCCTGATTAGGCAGTCTATAACAGACCCCCACCAAGATGTCGCCCCTACAGTCCTTCCCCCTGATCCTTATCCATAGATAGACACAGTATTCATCTCCTGTTATATGACATAGCCAGAACTTTGGCTAGAATCCTAGAATCATAGAATCACTAAGGCTGGAAAAGATCTCCAAGATCATCCAGTCCAATCATCCACCTACTACCAATATTTACCCACTAAACTATGTCCCTTAGTACAACATCTAAACATTTCTTGAACACTTCCAGGGACAGTGGCTCAACCACCTCCCTGGGCAGCCCGTTCCAGTGCCTGACCACTCTTTCAGAGACGAAATTTTTCCTAATATCCAACCTGAATCCAACCTGGCACAACTTGGGGCCATTCTCTCTAGTCCTATTGCTAGTTATGCTGGAGAAGAGGCTGATACCTACCTCACTACAACCTCCTTCCAGGTATTTAAAGAGAGTGATAAGGTCTCCCCTGAGCCTCCTCTTCTCCAGACTAAACAATCTCAGATCCCTCAGCCACTCCTCATAAGGCTTGTGCTTCAGACCCCTCACCAGTGTCGCTGCCCTCCTCTGGGCACGCTGCAGGGCCTTGATGTCATTCTTGGGCTGAAGGGCCCAAAACTGAACACAGTACTCAAGGTGCAGCCTTGCCAGAGTTGAGTACAGGGGAATGATCATTTCCCTGTTGCAGGGGATAACACTATTTCTGATACAAGCCAGAATGTTGTTGGCCTTCTTGGCCACGTGGGCATACTGCTGGTTCGTGTTCAGCCAAGTGCTGACCAACACCTGTAGGTCTGCTTCTTCTACACAGTCTTCCATCCACTCTGCCTTAAATTTGTCGTGCTGCCTGGAGTTATTGTGGCCAAGCTGCAGGACTTAGCACTTGGTCTTGTTCAACTTTTACCCACTGTCCTCAGCCCAGCTATCCAGGCTGTCCAGATACCTCTGTAGGGCCATCCTACCTCCAGGCAGATCAACACCATTCTATGCTTCTGTGATACTTCCTCCCATCTTGGTGTTATGTGCAAACTCACTGAGGGCACACTCAGTGCCCTCATCCAGGTCATCAATAAATACGTTAAACAGGACAGACCCCAGCACTGACCCCTGGGGAACACCACACTTGACCAGTCATCGGCTGGATTTAACTCCATTCATAGAATCATAGAATCACTCACGTTGGAAAAGACCTTAAAGATCATCGAGTCCAATCACAACCTAACCATACTACCCTAACTCTAACAACCCTCCACTAAATCATGTCCCTGAGCACCACATCCAAACAGTTTTTAAGCATATCCAGGGATGGTGACTCAACTACCTCCCTGGGGAGCCTATTCCAGTGCTTAACAACCCTTTCTGTAAAGAAGTTTTTCCTAATATCCAACCTAAACTTACCCTGGCACAACTTGAGACCATTTCCCCTCATCCTGTCACCTGTCACCAGTGAGAAGAGACCAACCNGAAGAGAAGAGAAGAGAAGAGAAGAGAAGAGAAGAGAAGAGAAGAGAAGAGAAGAGAAGAGAAGAGAAGAGAAGAGAAGAGAAGAGAAGAGAAGAACAGTATCTGTTATTAAACCTTTGACTTTCTTAACTCTTGAAGAAATAATTCTTGCACCAGTCTTCTTACAGGGAAGTCTGACTGGTAGACACTTTCCACAGGGACAATTATTAATCTTCCAAGCTACGATGTTCCAAAGCCAGTGATTTAAATTATATTTCTAAATCCATACACACAGGAGTGGAAATTATTGGTGATCTTTTAAAAATAATTCAGTGTAGAAGAGTCCACCTTTATAGCCCTGCTCTAACGTTTGTAGGACTTCACTCTGGTCTTCAGAAATATCTGAAACTTTTGTGAATTATCACCTTAGAACATGTGATTTAGATCCCTTTTTCAACTTGCAAAGGAAACACTTCCCTTCTCACCCCCATCTATAAAGTCCTCACATATGACTTGCCTGAGACAGTGCTGTCCTCACCGTGCACAACAGAATCAAGAAGTTACTCATCTGCTATTTGGATAGATGAAAAGGTTAGAAAAACACACTTGGGTTTTGACTCACCCACAAAAAGGCAGAGCTATGTGTGTATGTACAGTGAAATACCATTGTACACTACTACTTGGGCATGGAAACAGAAGATTTAGTTGTAGGAAGTAGTTGATGATGCAGGCTGCCTACACTGGGTGACAGCTGTTCATAGCCAAAAGATAATAAAGTTCCCTTAACTTTCTCATAATGGTGCTGCTTTCTTGCTGTCCATCATCTAAGAAAGGAAAGGCTCTTCCACCTCCAACATCATCTCAATTATACCTCATTCTTTCCACTCTTCTACCCTCAAATTCAAAACCTCAGAAGGTTGTGAACGTGTTCAGAAAGGAAAGTCTTGATACCATGGGAAATCTCCTAACTCATCATATTAATAAATAATTTGACAAGGCAAAAAGTTATAATATATGGGAAATACCGTTAACAGAGGACAAACTTTTAAACAGAAATGACAATACAGAGTAGTCATGGAAATATTTCTCTCATCTCATGCATTGGGTTGAAAATGCCCTAGATTGGCATGAGTTCACATATGAGACTTCTGCTCGGGGCAGCCATTCTCAGCTTGTGATCCCAGAGGTCTCCTGAGTTTGTTGACTAAACTATGAGAAGTATTTTCTCAGTAGGCTGAAATTTACTACACAGAGACTTGCACATCTGCTTGAAGATGTTCAGAGGGCTACAAAATGAATACAGTTTGAAAAGCACAGATTTAGCCTGTTACGAAAAGCCCAGTAGAGTCTCAGACACCCTGGCTGTGTTCTATTATCCTTGAGAAAACCCTTCCTGTCAGGGTGTCAGGGGGATTGAGCTAGGGCCAATAAATGACCATTNCCTACCAGGAGTTTTTTCTTGTCTAAGTATCATATTTTAATTTAAATATTAATTGCACACTTACACAATCAGATGTTTCCCTGATTTTAAGAAGTTTGAGGCAAACATGTAGGTATTCATGTAGCTGTGCTCTATTTCTTAGGACACAACGCAGCTGCATGGAAGTTCAGCTACAACCTCAAAAGCTCATAAATACTCTCAGGATACTCATATAGTAAAATTTGCAAACTGATTTCAGAAGGGTTAAATCAAACTCTTTCTATTGCAGGTGAAATTCACAGCTCTGGTCCATGTAGGAAGATAAGACCAGAATGCGCTTTGTTGTGGACTGGGAAAATAGTTTCTATGATATGTCTCCTGGCACCTGCTGTTTATGGTTTCTGTATTGTCATTTCAATGAGTATTGCCTAGTTTCATTACTGTCAGTTGGCACCCTGTTTCATCTTTCTGTAAATCATCTCATCAGGTCCTACAGTATCTCATCCCATCCTTTTAGGAGCAGGCGGTAGCAAGAGCCTCCACTCTCCACTTTGATGGATCCTTTCAACATCCTTGGTTATTTTTGCTGTCTGTGACCTCTACCCAATGTAAGGCCACTAAGATGATTAGAGGGCTGGAGCACCTCTCCTATGAGGAAAGGTTGAGGGAACTGGGCTTGTTTAGTTTGGAGAAGAGAAGGATCCGGGGAGACCTCATTGCAGCCTTCCAGTACTTGAAGGGAGCATATAAACAGGAAGGGGAATGGCTGTTTACGAGGGTTGATAGTGATAGGACAAGGGGGAATGGTTTTAAACTGAGACAGGGGAGGTTTAGGTTGGATATTAGGAAGAAGTTTTTCACCCAGAGGGTGGTGACGCATTGGAACAGGTTGCCCAAGGAGGTTGTGGATGCCCCATCCCTGGAGGCATTCAAGGCCAGGCTGGATGTGGCTCTGGGCAGGCTGCTCTGGTGGCTGGCGACCCTGCACATAGCAGGGGAGTTGAAACTGGATGATCATTGTGGTCCTTTCCAACCCAGGCCATTCTATGATTCTATGATTCTATGAACCCTCCATCTCCATCGTCTTGGATATAATTCTCTTCTCTATTCATTTTCAGGTTAATTCCTTTTATTTCTTCCATTAAAGAAAGAAATGCCATCCAAACTGTTAATTAAGTGACAGGCAAATGATAACTGGCCCATCTAATTTGCTCTCTTTTCTCAGGGAGGGAAGGGGCCTTCATCTCTTGAGATCTGACTTGTCTGTCTTCCTGCTAATCATCAGCTTTCAATGAGTGACCCTTTCACTGCAGGTTTCAGCTATGGGGCTTACAGCTGTAAAGGATAAAATCTCTAAACTAAGAGCATCTTTGGGCAGGGTTAATTTTGCCAGTGTATATCTATAGGGAGAGAGAGAGAGAGAGAGAGAGCAAAAGAATAACAGCCATAGTATTCTGTTGTTTGAAATAAGTCTGTTGCTTAAAAGGCTCTGGGCAGTGTAATTTCTACTTTTATAGGCATGGCCTGAATGTGTTTGACTTTTCAAATCCTCTCTCCAGAGATCCAAAGGGGTCTGTTTATAAAATCTACATCTCAGACTCCTTCCTATATGAAGTTCAGAGAGCAGTTTCTACTACTATATATAAATTTGTCCCTGATGCTTTATCCTTGGAACAATCTCCTTCTAACTCAAACACTTCCACAGACAAAAAAGGGTGTCACTTAGGCAGACTGTTTCCTATACACCTCCCTCCCAGACTTACATATGGAGAGAGAGAGAGAGAGAGAGATGCTCTGTCTGCTGTGGGAGCCTTTCTACAAAGTCTGAGGCATTAACTGTACAAGAAGCAGAGGAAAATCACTGCTCCTTTTGATCATTTCATTTCTCATGCCAAGTAACTGCCTCTGTCCTTTCATACCTCAAAATGCTTTCAATAGTTGTCAAGGCTCACAGGCAGAGGCTAATACAACTTCTATCTCCTGTTCCCATAAGGAGGCCTTTAATTCATGAATTTGCAGCGTACACAGTCGATCTTCTGCTTCTTCAGCGTTTGCAAAGTAAAGGCTAAAGAAAGATGTCATTAACTGAACTGAACTGATGCTGGAAAGTATGTCCTATAATGGTAACCTGTTTTCAAAAACTCCTGGTCAGTGGTGAATGCTTGTATACAGTATTCCTTCCAACTGTCCTGAAACATGTCATATATTTTATAGAATCACAGGATGGTTTGGGTTGGAAGGGACCTTTGAGATCATCTAAGTTCCAACTCCCCTGCTATAGGCAGGGACACCTCCCTCTAGACCAGACTGCTCCAAGCCCCACCCAGCCTGGCCTTGCGTGCTTCCAGGGAGGGGGCATTCATAGCCTCACTGGGCAACCTGTTCCAGTGCCTCACCACAGTAAAGAATTTCTTTCTAATATCTAGTCTAAATCTACCCCTTTCCAGTTTAAATCCATTTCCCCTCATCCTGTCACTACCTGCCCTTATAAAAAGTCCCTCCCCTGTTTTCCTGCAGGCCCCCTTCAGGTACTGGAAGGCTTCCATTGGAGCCTTCTCTTCTGCAGGCTGAAAAGCCCCAGCTCCTCAGCCTGTCCTCACAGGGCGGTGCTCCAGCCCTCTGATCATCTTCATGGCCCTCCTCTTGTCCTGCTCCAACAACTTCATGTTCCCAGCTATATTTTCTCCTATTCTCATTCTGTAACCTAGCCCCTTTAACTACATACATGCAAAACCACCCTTTGAGAGAGAAAACTTTGTAAAGTAAAAGGCATGTCTTCCTGAAATTAGATTATAGTATTCTTAGAGGCTGTTCGCTGTAGAGTAAAGCTGTGTGGGACCTTCCTCCACTCTTTTCTCCTCGTCTCTGCATCTCTTGTTGCAATCATTATCCCTTCTATTGTTTCTGTTTGGGACCGGGAGGACTATTTGACAAATATGTTCTAGAAAACTGGGTAAATGAAAACCCATGAAAAGGTCTATAACAAGGTGCCATAAGGAATTGAAAAAAAAAATTGAAAAAAATTGAAAATGGGTCATAATGTATAGCAGAAAGGAGAAGAGAGATAGAAACAAAACCAAACACATTAGGAGAGCAGAGCCATTTAAACCAGATATACCCAAAAAGAAAATTATCTTAGTGACCTTTGTAGTAAATAGAAGAGGAACTGTGCTACATTGTGGAATGACTACTTGATTTTGGATGATTTTCTAATCCACAATTTGCATTCTCCATCTCTCTCTTCCAAAACATACCATCATTAAGCGAGTTACACACACAGACAGTGTCAAGGTAAGAGCTGTGTTAACAAACAGCGAGAGGCATGTAAAGAATCACTTCTGTTGCTTTTCAGTGGATTAGTTTCATTTCCATTTTACAATATGTTTCCACTGTATTTACTTTATTCCGTCTCATGTAAAGTGTATTTTTGGTCCACAGCACCATATTAGCTTACTCTAAGTTTTGTGCTGTAGCTAATTAATATGATGCATAGCCATGAGAATATGGTTTTGACTGTGTGCTTGTAAGACCAAATAAAGCAGATGCTCAATCAAAGCGATAACATAACTGGTCATCTACAATGAACAGCTGGAAGTATGTAAAGAACTATGTCAGTACTGATGTAAAAAAGAAGGCTAAAAAAAAAAGGAATACATCCTCTTAATCTTAATAAATAATTGGCATGTGATACATATTGAGTATATATCAACTATGGCTTAAACGTAGATGAATAGTGTTTGTGAGGACTCACCTTGCTTTTCCTTGATAACTTGTGATCAGAATTCATATGTAAGATCATCTGTGGGAGGAGAAGTACTAGAATATACCTGTACAGAAAAGATCAAATATTTACTAAAATGATCCTAGAATGGAATCATAGAATGGTTTGAGTTGGAAGTCACCTTAGGGATCATCAAGTACTAACCCCCTGCCAAGTACAGGGCTTCCACATTAGGTCAGGCTGCCCAGGGCTGCATGCATCCTGGCTTTGAACAGAGATGGCCGGAGATGGGGCATCCATGTCTTCTCTGGGCAGTCTGTGATGGCGCCTCATCACCCTCTGAGTAAAAAATTTCCTCCTAACATCTAATCTAAATCTATCCTCTTTTGGTTCAAAACCATTCCCCTTGTCCTATCACTACTGGACCATGTAAAAAGTCTGTCTCCTTCCTGATTATCAGCTCCTTTAAAGCGCTGAAAGGCCACAGTGAATTCTCCCCAGAGCCTCCTCTTCTCCAAGCTAAACAAGCCCAGTTCCCTCAATCTTTCTTTGTAGAAGAGGTGCTCCAGCCCTCTGATCATCTTCATGGCTCTCCTCTGGACCTGCTTCAACAGCTCCACTTGTATCCTGTACTGGGGGCCCCAGCCTGGACACTGTACTCCAGATGGGAACTCACATAGGCAGAGTAGAGGGGGACAATCCTCTCCCTCTCCCTGCTGACCACCCCTCTGTTGATATAGCACAGGATATAGTTGACCTTCTGGGTTACAAGCACACACTGCTGGCTTATGTCCAGCTTTTCGTCCACCAGGACCACAAGTCCTTCTGCTCAGGGCTGCTCTCAATGAGTTCTTATCCTCACCTGTACTCATATCTGGGATTGCTGTGACCCACGTTCAACACCTTGCACGTGGCCATGTTGAATCTCACTAGATTCACCTGAGACTGTTTCTCAACCTTGTCCAGGTGTCTTTGGATGACAATCTTTTCTTCTGTATATCAACTGCACCATTAAGCTTGGTGTCATTCACAAACTTGCTGGGGGTGCACTTGATTCCACTGTCTAACGTCACTGATAAAAACATTGAGGAGGTGAAGATATTGTAGAGGAAAGGAAAGCCAGAACTCTATTTCCCCTGTCTCTGATTTGTCATTAAACTCAGCACTTCAGATGTACAGAAGATTGCTTTATCTGGTATTAGATTGGTACAAGTAGTACCATTAACAGTATTTAGTGTTTTCATGTTGAACAGTTATAATTGATATTTATAGATCCTATTGCGCTCATTTACACTAATTTCCATGCTTAAATTACAAGTCACACAAATCAATGTGCACTATCATGGTTAGATATCTCACAGCCTGGCATTGGCATATCATTGCTGGCATGGGTGATGAGGAAAAGATTATGTAATTTCTGGATCCTTAGGAGCTGTGATACCACAGGACCAATGCACACATTAGATATGGCACTTAACTGAAGGTCATGGACTCACTATGGCTCAAAAGCAGCATAAATCATCAGGATGTAGATTAGAATTTTCACTGTCTCTATCTTTGTCTACCTTACAATAAAATAATTTCTATGTGGTTCTTAGATCAGTGCTCATGGTTCTTAGATCCATCTTATGTGGTATGGTGCTCACCATACCACATAATGCTTTGAAAGAAAAAGCAAGGGTTCATCCACATCTGGCATATGCCTACTTGTAGCAGACTGCAAGGGCTTCCCTTCTCACCAGCTTATTTACATGTTGAAAGCATCCTGTGCTTACAAGTTATAAGGTATATATGATATTGGGGCACAGATTGGGACGTGATGGGGATGTGAGGACATGTTTGAGCTACATAGTTTAGTCGACATGGTGGTGATGGGTTGACAGTTGGACTTGGTGATGCAGGTGGTCTTTTCCAACCTTAATGACTCTATGATTCTACAGTCTATGCTCACCAGAATTTGGCCCTCAGACGCAGTCACTGTTGCTAGGAAGGTCATGCAGGCACTGCAGACACTAGGAGCCTGTCAGAGGCCTGTGCAGTGTTTGTAAACAGTTAATTAAAATCATTTATTTAGGCAGATTAACACTTCCTTCTGTGTGTGAGTGTGATATCTGCAGGAAGGGAAGTGTTAACCTGTTAGCAGCAATTGCGTCGTACATGTATGTAGATCTTATCATAGTGCCTTCACTTTTCCTTTCAGTCATTTACTGAATGCTTTCATGCCTCTTACCCCTTCAATTCTCAATCACAGCATATATTTTATTCACATGAAACAAGGTCTTGTTAAGTGATTCTTGTATCTCTGATCCATACAACAGTCTCTGCACATGCAACACTAAAAGTAGATCTACCAAGCTAGCAAGCTGTGATGTTGTAACATTTCTTGTTTTTCCTGGGAACAAATATTAATTTGAAAAAATTGAAGAAGGCAAAACTTCCAAATTAAAAATAAATAAATAAATTAAAAAGTACTTTCATTTTTCATATCATTGCTGAGATTACTTGATAATATCAATACTCTCAAAGAGTATCAGTAGGATAATTGGTGTGTGTAGAAGCTGTTGTTAATGACACATAAGAGTCTGAAGTCAGTGACAGAGGAATGTTGTAAAATGCAGCTGTTTGTGATAACATTTTTATGTATTTCAGATCTGAATATGACCCCTTTGAAATATGGTTGAAAAAAGGCTATTCCTTAAAAATTGTTGTGATGACAAAGCATTAATCAGCTTTGCACTGAATCAGATGCACTGGTCATAGTACAGAAATCAAGGAATCATTTCCTGTTTTTGACTTTCAGTATCTCAATATTATAGAAAGTGAGCATTTATACAAGTTCCTTTAAAATGAACATTTTTGTTCACATTTTTGATCAAGAAGAATAAGTAGAATAAAGAACACTAAACAAAATATCCTGCTGGCTACTACAGCTTGTCAAAAAATACTTAGATGTTTTTTGAGTGACATGGTTTAGTGGGCATAATGGTGATAGGCTGACAGTTGGACTAAATGATCTTAGTGGTCTTTTCCAACCTTAATAATTCTATGGTTCTATTTGACATCTCATGTTTCTTTTTTGAGCTACTAACTCTATTTTAATTTTGAAATTTAATATTGGTTACAGATGAGAACAGGAAATTCTTATCCTCTGGAAACCTATGTATAAGTGACCTGATGTTACAAAACACCCAGGTAAAACAAAGCGAAAACATTCCTGGAATTGATCTGTAAGAAGTAGTGCATGTTCTCCAGTTGAACCTGTATTTGGCTTTTACTGCTGTGGTTTCCTTGCTTTACAAACTAATTGGTTTAAACTTGCTTAGAACAGGAAAACCTAACACACTCAGGGGTGAGCTGCTTCCTCTACTCAGAATGGTTAACACATAAATCTACAGAAACTTCAGGCTTGAAAAAAATCAAGTGATTAACATAAAAAGCCATTTATCACTGCTTAATACTTTTTTTAGCTGCAGCACAGGGAGTGAGACATAATTAATCTCATAGTGTAAAGCATAACTCCATATAGCAGAATACAGGATTATCTTGTTTTGTCTACATTGTTATACTCCGTGACATAATTCAGCAAAAA
>JACDJE010000066.1:1554270-1782752 GCA_016647715.1 Pavo muticus | reverse complement strand
AAAAAAAAAAAAAAAAAAAAGACAGTTATGCATTTTCCCAGACATGTTTAGGGTCTCGAATCACTGAAAAAGCCTAAACTGCAAAGTTCACTGCATTTCAGAAACTCACCAGCTGTGCTAGGAAAAATATTTCTCATGTTATTTTTCTCTCTCTTCTTCTCTTGGATCATATTAGTGCAATGTGAACTGCACAATGAGAACACCTTATTTCCTCTGCTTTCCTTCCAATACTTATCGTAGTAACACCGCTGTAGGAGAAGAAAGTAAACTTAAGTCCAAAAAAGATAAGAAATCCTGTGTCTGTCTTTAGAGTGCACTGCTGATCCCTGGTGCCTGCCCAAGTATTTTCATCCACTCTTGCTCGTTTCGCAATTTCCGTCTGCCTTAGACCATAAACTTTGGTAACTGAGATTCTTCTTCAAAGTGAACACCATTTGGAACTGCAAGGGAAGCAAAAGCGAGTGATTTAAGCACCACAACCACGTCCCAGTGTGTGGGGTGGGAAACATGAATTATCTAAATCTTTGTGTCTCAGAACATCTATCCAGAAGGATGATCCATATTCCCAAAACATCTCCCTTGCTTGTCTTCTCAACGAGACATGCTGACTCAAGGAGCCTCTGAAATGTCCATGCTTCAGCGCTGGTATGTAAGCAGCTTTTGTAAATAATGTATTTCCTCTGGCACAATTACATTCAAACCCTTTACCTACAAGGGGGCGAGCTACCTTTTTATACACTTTTAAATCTTGCAGAATGAGAAGCACATTCATTGAAAACAGATATTCAAATGTACAGTGTGAACCTTTACTGTCGGCAAAAAACACTGGATCCTATTAGCAAGCATTTTCTGATACACTCTCTGGAACGCAGCTACATTGTGCCTATGCATGATGTAAATACCTAAAATATAACCTTTAGCTTCAGCTTGGCCCTGTTAGTCCTGAACCCTTCTCACAAACCTAAAACACCATGCATCATACTTTGCAGTGCACACTCTGCCATGCTAAGCAGATGCACGCTTGTTCATGTAAAAAGGATGCCTACATTTTGCGGATGTAATGGACAGCTTTCCAGTTATGTAGCTAGATATGAACCTCTCATGGTCAGCACTCAGTTAATTTGCATCACCTCTTCCCATTGTATTCTTGCCCCTGTCACATTTTGGATGCACATCCGGGCATGCAGAAGACCACATAAGCATCTCCTGTCACCGAACTCAGAAGATCAAAGTGGAAGACGTGCATGCTGACTTGAGAGATGGGATCTCTGCATTTTGTTATAGGACTGGTGTACTTTCAGATGTGTGACAAAGATAGGGTCTGTGGCCCCTGTGGATGTCAGGGCACAAATTGCCAGATCAATTTAATGCCTTGAAAGTGAGATGCTGGGCTGTACAGCATTGCAGGTGTCTCCAAGGGAGGCATTATACCCCATTCTGGCCAAAATAAGCTCTGCGCTGAGGAAAACTTGACTATGCCTCTTTCTCCACCCCTGGAGAATCACCAATGCTCAAGTTTCTCCCTGTTCATCATGCTTGACCTGCCATGAACCCCATCTTTTGTAGATAGGGTCAGCTGTAGGTTAAGTAGATCATACCAGCAACTGCTCTAACTGTTGACAGCATTCAGTCAACCCTGAATTTATAAGATATTTAAGGGCACTTACAGAACTGCTCTGTTCCACTATAAGCTGGCACTGGGAGCACTGCTTTTGGTCTGCCAAGAACAGGTGTCATATTTGTTGAAAACAACTCAAAGGCAAAAGATCCATTAACATTCCAAATCCAAGTTTGCTCTGACAGACTTATAAAATCCTTCTGAGAGGAAAAAAGAAAAAAGAAAAAAAAGAAAAAGCAAGAGAAAAGTGCTGTTGGTTAGCTGGCAGACTGAAAGCAGCTTTACTGAGGTTGAGTGTCTTCATGTGAGCACTGCTGCAGCCAAGGAGCAGCTCCCAGTCCTTGTTACAGAACTCAGCTGAAGCATAATTCTCTTAATACAAAACCAGGAAAAACAAAACACATCAATGAATCAGGAAAGTATCTGACTGCAAACAGCGATCTCTGCAATCTGGAATTTATACTAAAAGTCCAAACCCAACTCATGTTCACAAGACGTAGGTTGGTAAAATGACACACACAAATCCTCCGCTATCATTTTGTATCCCTTGCAGTCCTGACTTGCTAAATGGGAGAGGAAATGTTTGCATTAATTAGAGCACAGAGATGGGAGCCAGTAGTCTTGGATTATTTTCCAAGCTCTGGCACTGATTTTTTGTTGTCCAATCCCTGCTTGTATTAAAATCATGTTTACTGAACTGGTTCAAGAGTAAAGGCTGCAGTGACTTAAGCACAGTTTAGCTGGATGGAATAAGACGTTACTAAAGTAGTGCTCTCTGCCTATTACCAGTAATGCTCTTTCACAGTAAATCGTATTAGCAGTAACCCTTAAAATCAAAACTTTTATAACTGAGGTACATAAGGTACGCACGTTTTAACAAGAACGCTCAAAACTCTGAAGAGTGTGACTCTCATCCCATGTGAACCACCTCTCTTATCTGTTTCCTCATGCAAGAAATCCCAAATTCAGCACTTCAAAAGGGTTTCTTCTCAATTTATTTACAGTATTTCCATTGGCTGATGAGTTGATTAATATAGAGCACATTTAAAAGTCAAAGCAGTCTGAAGGAGAAAAAAGTTCTATGTAATCTGGAAAAATTTATTTCTGTAAAAACATCCACCTAACAAATACAGAGATGTTATAAACTAGATATCTGAAAAGTATTGTCACTTACTTCATCCATACCATGAGAAATACAGGCAATATTCCTTACTGATGCTTGATGATATTGACTCAAATTTTCACCTTCTGAGAATTTTGTCCCATTGGAGTAAGATGCCAATTTGAAAAATAAATTCAAATATAGTTCAGGTAACACATGTATGTACATAAAAGGACTAAGTGATACTAGATACTTAAAAAGATCAAATGTTTTTACAAATAAATTATTTTGCAATAAAAATTAATTTGTTGTCTGTGATGAGACTTATCAGTTAAGCTTAAAAGTTAATACAAAAATATAATGGTCTATCTAAAGAATAGGCAACTATTAGTTTAATATATTCAGCTGGTGACCTTTCAGCAAAAAATTTACTTTATTAATGAAATTTTCAATTGTCTCAAAACTAGAATTGCTTCAACCATGTAGTGAAAGATGTCAGAAGCTGATTCAGATACTTCAATTTGACAAACATGAACTTTTACCATGAATTGTGTGCCCTGCAGTTGAATATGATACAGAAAGAGAGATCTGAATGCAGGTATAACAAATTGCTGATGTGTTCGGTCACCATCATCTCTGCTCATTCAAGTTGTAAACAGGTAGAGGATGTTACTAAAAGAGGAGGAACTGCCCTATTTCTCCCCACATTTCCCAGGTAGAATTACATACAGTAAATAAGTAAAAAGTATACACTATAAGTAATGTTTTGCAGCATTTTACGTTTGCTGCACATATGTGCAGCATATGTTTAATACCTGAGAAGTAAGTCTGACACTTTCAGAGACACAATGTCCATGGGTAACACATCTGGGAAGTGCTGCACCAAATGGCTATACTATTGAGTTCAGCGTGTTCTACAGAAAGATTTAGGATTTTTGGACCAAAGTTGATTAGAGTTAATACACAGAGGGTTTCAGCAAGACAGAAATCCTGGACATATATATAAATTCGCAAATTTCTTTCGGTAATGTAGGACATGCTCATGGATAACAATAATGAGGGGGAGAGAGTTTCAAGTGTAAGAGGAGCCTGAAAAGCTTGTTTTGTTTAGTCTGCTAAAATGAATGCTAAGCAGGGATGTCATTGCTGCTTCTTAATGCAACAGGGTATATTTTAGGAGAGAACCAATTATTAAGGCTATAGAAACATTTCAACACATGGCTAAACAAGTGAAAACTGACCATGCATGATTCAAGGCTGGAAGTTGCAAGTTTCTAATTGCCGGAGGAGTTTCCTGGAACAACGGGAATAGTGGGGCAGAAAAAAAAAGCCTTATTGTTTCCACAGCAGTGCTTGATCTATTTAGGAAGAAGACGCCAAAGAACATCTGTGACAGCCTGATCAATACAGTCAAGATCCTGGAGTCACACAGATTGGAAGTTAAGCAGGGATTTGGGTGCACTGGGACTCACATCCACACCATGAAGAAGCAGCATCACACATATTCATTTAGACACAGCTTCAAGGGTTTTAGCCACATCCACAGTGGAATACTTTTCTTCTTTCAGTCAGAAGCACGTCTCCTCAATACAGCTTTTCAGGCTTGTGAAGTTAGTCAGTCAAAGAGATATGTCAACTCAAATCAGAAGTGAGCTCTTTCTGAAAGCAAAGCTCAAGAGGTCAGTCAGAAGTGACTGTTTTACACTAAAAATGGTACAATATCAGCTCACTTTTTTTAATCCTTTTCAACCAGTCTTACAGGCAAAGAAATTTAAGAAAATAATTATAAGATTTCCACCTTTTTATCTATCAATTTAACACGAACTTAAAGGCAGAGCTAATATGGAGGTGAAACAGGAAGAAACAAACAGACATTCATGATGCTTTGCCTGCTGTAAAGAAGTGTAAATGGTGATCTCAGACATTTGATCAATCTGTTAAATTCTTGCTAAGCTACTTCCTACTCAAACTATTTCTTTTTAGTTCAGTAAGACCTATATTTCTGTATCCAAGCTCAGGGGCAGTGCAATTTAGAAACACTTACTTCAAAAAATTAAATGCAGAAATCATTTTTCTGTTAATCTTTTTTCCAAAGGAAAATTCCCCATATTTTAGAAAAAAAATGACTTACCCACATATACATAGCTATGGGAGCACAGTGACATACAAAGTGGATTTTAGTGAGTGCTGACACTTTAAGAGTAAAATGTATTTTTTGTTGAATGTTATTCAGTGCAAAACAGAATACTTCCTCTGGTTTAATCCTGCAGGACAGGATGCCATCCAGAGAAACCTAAGTAGTCTCAATGAGTGGGTCCAGGAGTACCTCATGACGTTCAACAAATCCAAATGCAAGGTCTTGCACCTGGATCGAGGTAACACCCATTACCAATACAAGCTGGAGGATGAAAGGATTGAGCACGGCCCTGCTGAAAAAGACCTGGGAGTACTGGTGGATGGGAAGCTGGGCATGAGCCAGCCATGTGCCCTTGCAACCGAGAAAGCCAACCGTATCCTGGGCTGCATCAAAAGAAGTGAAGAAGTGTGGCCAGCAGGTTGAGGGAGGTGATCCTGCCCTTCTACTCTGTGCTGGTAAGGCCTTACCTGGAATACTGCATCCCGATGTGGAGTCCTTATTATAGGAGAGACATGGACCTGTTGGAGTACATCCAGAGGAGAGCTGCAAAAATGATCCAAGGGATGGAACACTTCCCCTACAAGAGCAGACTGAGAGAGCTGAGGTTCTTCATTCTGGAGAATTTAAGTCTCTGGGGAGACCTGAGATTGTCTTTTCAGTATTTGAAGGGAGAGTATAAGAAAGAGGAGAAGAGACTCTTTAGCAGAGTCTGTTGTGGTGGCAAAAGAGGAAATGGTTTCGAACTAAAAGAGGAGAGATTTAGATTGGATCTAAGGAAAAAGTTTTTTATAAAAGGGTGATGAGGCATTGGAACAGCTTGCCAAGAGAGATGGTGGATGCTCCATCCCAGAAGACACTCAAGGTCTGGCTGGTGGGGCACTGAGCAATCTGATCTAGCTGTAGGTGTCCCTGTTCATTGCAGGGGAGTTAAACTAGATCTTTAAGAGTGCCTTCTAACTCAAATGATTCTATGATTGTGTGATTCTACACTAATAATTAAAAGAATAAGTGAATCATAATTTGGGTAAGCAGCTGTTAATGAGGATAAAATCATGAACTGTACCAAGAGGAAACAGAGTTCCTCCAGAAATAATTTAAAAATGTATCTAACAACATTTTTATTAGAAACTATGGCCAAAAAATAGTAAGAACCTAATAAACTTTGCTGATGAAATGAAGTTGGGAAACATCATCTGCACAGAGAGTAGGAATACTGTAGAGGTGAAAGAAAAACACAGGTTGCCTACAAGAATCAATGTGGATACTTTTAGTGCAATGTGGAAAATTTACTGGAAATGACAGAAATGGAACTAATTTGGCCCTTAACAATTGCTAACAATAAGTTTTCCAATATTCAGACTAGTGAGGATCTTGAACAACTTTCCAAAATAAGTGCAAAATAATCTGTACGAATTGAGGATTGAGTTTCTTCAATTTATGAAGAGGATTATATAAGTTATTATTGCCTGCAGTAACAGGAAACTGGAACAGTGTCACAGAAGCTCATAAAATCTGTTACTCCTGGCCTTTTTCTCCTTTTATTTTTGCAAAATTTTATATACTTTTTTCCTAATCCTCTCCAACAACTCAACCTTTTCTTAAAAGCATGAGGAACTCTTGCTAGGCAGTTAAAGGTATGGAATCAGATCAGAGGAAATCAATAATAAAACACACAGAAACATTTGCTAGGCTTTTCTGATTTGCAACATTGGAGTGGTACTCTGGGCTGTTTCCGTTGAAGCACATGAGACGGTTAATCTTGAATTTCTTTCTTGGAGAAGACCAAGAAAAGGTATTCTAATGGAAAGTCGTGCAATCAGTACCACTGAGACTTTATTAACAAGCACCATTACATCACTGCTCACTAAAAGGACGGTTCATCTTTTTTTCATAGACTGTTGTGGGTGTGAGAAGCCTGAAGACAGTCAACCAAATCTGTTTTGTTGCCTGACTGATTTTCAGAACTCATAGACGTGGGTGGAGTGAGTGGGCAATATCACTATCTAAAAGCATCAGATATTTTGACACCTGTAGATAAGTAGTTCAGACTGTAGGAGCCATTTAGGGGAAGGAATATGTTTGCTTTGACAAAATAAAATACAAGGTGAAAACAAGAAAAAAGAGTGTGTAAGTCATAGAATTACAAGGTTGGAAACGACCTGCAAGATCATCTAGTCCAACCGTCCTCCCATTACCGTTGCAAAGTCGTTCTGTTTGTTACCTTTCAGTGGAAAGGTAACCTAAACCACACTTTTTGGAGTTATAATTAGAAAAGGAAAAAAAAAACAACAAAAACAAGCAAAAAACAAGTGCAACTTCAAAACTTCCTGCTCTAATTTTAGGATTCATAGATTCTCTTTCTTAATCCTAATGCGAGGTATTCATGCATTTAAGATTTTTTGGTTTTGATAAAAATAAAATCACATCTCTCTTGCCTATGTCTGAACCTGACTTAATTAGTGAGATCTTCTGGGATTGTAGCTCTCAAGAAAACTTGTATCTGATTATAATAGGAACACTAAACACAAACTGAAGTGTATGGCACCTTGTTTCACTTGCTCTGGCTGCTTTGTTGAAGCTTTGCCTACAAATGACAGGTATTCTGCCTAGAAAAATTCCTTGCCAATTTTAACTCTCCAGGAGTTAACAGGGAAAAGAGGAAGAAACAGTGCAAAATCTGAATCCAGCTGAAGAAAACAAGTATAGTACTACATTTGGATTGACCCATTTCTTGACCAGACTGATCTCTTTTTGTGATTGAATGATGCACTTGGTGGATGAGGGAGAGGCTGTAGATGTAGTCTCCCTAGACTTCAGCAAAGCCTTTGACACTGTCTCGCACAGTACTCTCCTAGAGAAGCTGGCAGCCCGTGGCTTGGACAGGTACACCCTTTGCTAAGTAAAGAACTGGCTGGAGGGCCAGTCTTAGGGAGTGCTGGTGAATGGAGTTAAATCCAGCCAACGACCGGTCATGAGTGATGTTAACCAGCGGTCAGAACAGGGGCCTGTCCCGTTCAATATGTTTCTTCATGACTTGAATGAGGGCAGTGAGTGCACCCTCAGTGAGTTTGCAGATGACATCAAGATGGGAGGAAGTGTCAAGCTGCCTGGGAGTAGGAAGGCCCTACAGATGCATCTGGACAGCCTGGACAGTTGGGCTGAGGACAATGGGATGAAGTTGAACATGAACAAGTTCTAAGTCCTGCAGTTTGGCCACAATAACTCCAGGCAGCATGACAAGCTTAAGGCAGAGTGGATGGAAGACTGTGTAGAAGCAAACCTAGGGGTGTTGGTCAACACTTGGCTGAACGTGAGCCAGCAGTATGCCCAGGTGGCCAAGAAGACCAATGGCATTCTGGCTTGTATCATAAATAGTATTACCACCTGCAACAGGGAAATGATCATTCCCCTGTACTCAACTCTGGCAAGGCTGCACCTTGAGTACTGTGTTCAGCTGGTGAGGGGTCTGGAGCACAAGCCTTATGAGGAGTGGCTGAGGGATCTGAGATTGTTTAGTCTGGAGAAGAGGAGGCTCAGGGGAGACCTTATCACTCTCTTTAAATACCTGGAGTGAGGTAGGTATCAGCCTCTTCTCCAGCATAACTAGCAATAGGACTAGAGGGAATGGCCCCAAGTTGTGCCAGGTTGGATTCAGGTTGGATATTAGGAAAAATTTCGTCTCTGAAAGAGTGGTCAGGCACTGGAATGGGCTGCCCAGGGAGGTGGTTGAGCCACTGTCCCTGGAAGTGTTCAAGAAATGTTTATATGTTCTACCAAAGGATATGGTTTAGTGGATAAATATTGGTAGGTGGACAGTTGGACTGGATGATCTTGGAGATCTTTTCCAGCCTTGGTGATTCTATGATTCTATTATTCTATGATTCTTGCAGACATTTTCTTAGAACTGAATATTCAAGAGCAATTATATAAATGTTGGACACCTAGTGATTGTACGGCAGTCACAAGGATGATCAAAACATTAAGTTGCAGGACAACACCTATCTTAATGGAAGAAAGACAAGACTAGGATAGGTCATAAACATGGATATGAGAAGATGTTAAAATTATATACCACAAACAGGAAAGTCATCCTGTCTGTACGTTTGTTGTTTTTAAGCATCTTTGGACATTTTTCAGACTTCATGTTTGATTTATGTTTTATTATTTGACCTCATTTTTAAATTCAAGAGGAGGACAACATATGATTATTTACATAATCCTATTAAGAAATAAAGTAGAATTGAAGTGTTTTCTCATTTTAGAATGCAGGCTGGGCTGAGAGCTGAATTTAACTTTGTGTGGTTTGCCTAAACTAGATAACACAGTGTATTATCCTTAACTTCAAAATTTCCAGGTGTCTGGAATTATTTCAAAAACATCTGGAATATCATCTTCAAAGGAAACAAAGCACTGGAAGCTGCTGCAGTTTTCCCAAATGAGACAGCCTTTCAGAATAAAACTGGGAAGAGAACCCAGCTCTCCTAAGAATTTTGAGCTTACTGAAATTTGCCTGTTATGTCATGCATTTGCTTTCATTGTTACTGATCAGTCAGACAGATGTCTTTCTGGAGAAAACAATGTCCAAACCAAAATGGCTTAAAAACATTTCAGCCTATAATCAGATACAAGGAATTTTTGATTTAAAATGCATCTGTAGTTATTAGTTCTGAAGTACTGCTTGAAGATCAGGGTATTTCTTTCTCTCTAAGCATAAACACTACTCATTTTCCCCAAGTTACTTTTATATGTTTTGTTTTGTTTTTATTTAGATCACTACATATGTAAGGTAACATGCATAGTAAATCCCTTTCACTGTTGCCCTTCTCTAATCTCTGTGCAGTTGTTTCTCTATTGTAAGAGAGTTCTTTGAGCAGAGACCAATCTAACATACTGATGACAGTCTTGCAAGAAATAAAGTAGGCTTTAACGGTGATCTTCGAAGAGCCTTCTGTGTTGGTATAAGCTGCATTTTTTAAGTTGTCTAAAGACACGATATGTCCAACTCAGATTGAAATTACTAGAATGTCTCTCCTGAAAACTGGATCCTTTTTGAACAATTCGTGTGGATTACTTCATCTCCAAAATCGACTGTCTTTCAGTGTAACAGTGTTTCTCAAGTTATCTCACTCCTGTTATATCATGAGTGGGCTTTCTAGTTTTGATAAAGTTGTTTAAACAGCTTTACAAGTAACTTTTACCAGGCATCTTTGTATTGCTTTTGAATATTCTACATTAAAAAGGCCACTTAAGATGCTGTTCAATAGATGATACAAATCAAAGCTTTACTGTTCCACTTCTCCCTTACATCATAAAATTTACATTTTGAACCCACTTTGCAGGACTTAGATGCAGGACAGAGTGTCAGTTTTATTCACTTGGCCTTTTAAACTGGCTAAAAAACATGCATTTTGTATCAATAAATAACATTTAATAAGATATTTTATTCTATTTGCAATGAAATAACCAACATCATCTGTTGAAGGGAGACTCAGAGTATCAAATTTACTGTATTGTACTCACTATTGTTTTAGCTTGTGCCCTTGATAACTACTGCTCCAGATCCATGTAAGGGAATTTGGTCTACAGTAGTTGTCTCAGAATTTAAATATTTACTGTGGAATTTAGACTTACTGGAAAGGTCTGAATACTCAATTCCCACTGACATTGAAGAGCATCTGGAAGATTGTGAAGAACAGAAATTCCTGAGCTTTTTTATTACTATTATTTTTAACAGGAATATGTGTATATTACATTACACTGGAAATTTAGAAAAATGTCACACTTTCATTAACAGCTTTAAGTGGTTGAAAGGCTACAAAAGGCATACAGTCCCAAAACACAGTATTTGTTTTAAATGGAAGTTGTTATTAAACAACACCCATCCAAATCTACAACAAACTTGAAAGTCAAGAAATTCTGACTTCACGAGCTTAAGTATCTTTGAAAATCTCACCTTTAACTCTACCTTAGAAACAATGAGAGATGAATGTCTGTCCTGTATGTGCAATTTTTTCTAATTCTTAATAGGAAATAGACAAGTGCATTGTTGCAGTGTGTTTATGTTTGATAAAGATGGGACCTAAATTATAGTTTTGGTTTAATAACTGATTATCATGAGTCTTGGAAAAAAAATATTTTATTTTCAAGGCTCTAGATAGTTTGATTTGTAACAGCTACTCTACATGCCACTATGTTATAGCGTAGTGAGTGACATTATGAGTCAAAACCAGGTTTCAAGATCAAGTAAGACAAGTTATTACTTTTAGTGAAGAACACCACCCTGCTCAGATCCCACAGAACAGGTTACATGTGTAATGCCTACTGTATTTTAAACAAAGACCTACTTCTTAAAATGCCCTGTCCTTGGAGACAGGTTGGGCTGGACTGGGCTCTGAGCAATCTGGTCTAGCTGTAGATATCCCTGTTCATTGCAGAGGAATTGGTCTAGGTGACCTTTAAGGGTCCCTTCCAACACAAACAATTTATGATTCTATGATTCTATTCTACTTCAGATGAATAAACTTAGAGACTGCTCTCATTGAGGCGCAATAGCAAGCAGCTAAGACAGAGATGAGGACAGCAACCTCCCCAGCCAGCACTGGGCACACACTAACAGAAGAATTTCTCTATAGCTTACCAGCAAGTTAGCTGGGTGAGAAGCAAACTGTGTTCTACTTACAGTAGAAAATAAGAGACCATTGATGCTTTTCTGCTCAGTTTTCTGCATTTCTGAGTTGTATATTCACACTGAAATACAGAGCTCAGTCCTAACTTCAAATGAGACTTTTAACAACTGGTTTCTTTACTCATTTTATTTTCTTACATAAATCATGTAAACACTCGTGTTTGAAAATCAGACCCTTTCTTTTTCCTTGTTCTTTCTCTTTCCAGCACCACATCAGTGACCTGGTTTTCAGAGGAACAGCTCTCAAAGTCCACAGGAGGTTCTCAGCATGTCTGAAAATCAAGCCATAAATAGATGTGAATCTGTCTTTTTTCCCTCAAGGAACTGAACTGCCAAGTCTCAGCAAACAGCCAAAGAAACCCAGCTTGTTCACAAATGCTAATTTAAAGCTGCATGTGTGTTTGCATAGGCTGGATTGAACTGAATAAGTCTGAGTCACAATAAAGGGAAACTTATTTTTCTAAAAAGAATCTTTAAATTCTTGGGGATTCGGGATTTTAAAAAAAAAAAAAGGGGCTGCCATTTGAGAAATCTGCATCTGTGGGATCTGTGAGTAAGCCTGGAGAGGAAGTAAAAGAGGAAATCCCCCACACCACTTAATTAAATGCTGTTGTCGGATAACCACTGCCAAAGAAACTCATCAGTTCAGACTTTGAGCATCTTTGTCTGTTAAGGAGTCTGAATTGAGCAAGAGAAACATGCATTTCCGGCAGTGGGGGTCTTCTTTCTCCTATTGACATCAGAGTTATCCCCCTGTGGGAAAACGTATCATTTCTATGGAGGAGAGATGGGTTGTATTTTATCTTCTTTCTCATCTAGGAAGTGAACTGAGTTTCTGTTTTGGAGTTCTTGAGAACAGAGAGTGTCTAGGCATTGCAGATAGCTAGACCAACAAATGCTTTTGCTTGCCTCTCCTTCAGTGATGCTGGCAACGAAGCCTCTTTCTTTTTCCTGGAAAGTAGATCCCACTTTTGGTGTGACATCCACTATTTCAGCTTCACTTTGGAGAAGATATGGAAAAGATACATTGGGCAAAGTTTCAATTTGTTAACTGAGTTGTAATATTTGACCAGGTAACTGTGGTCTCACATGATCATCCATCTTAGTGAACTTTTTATCATAGAATCATAGCATCATAGAATGGCCTGGGTTGAAAAGGACCACAATGATCATCTAGTTTCAACCCCCCTGCTATGTGCAGGGTCGCCAACCACTAGACCAGGCTGCCCAGAGCCACATCCAGCCTGACCTTGAGTGCCTCCGGGTATGGGGCATCCACAACCTCCTTGGGCATCCTGTTCCAGTGTGTCACTACCCTCTGAGTGAAAACCTTCCTCCTAATATCTAACCTAATCCTCCCGTCTTAGTTTAAAATCATTCCCTCTTGTCCTATCAATATCCACCCTCATAAACAGTCATTAAAGGAAGTCATTTTAAAGGACATCTCTTTCACCTTATTTGAAAAATGGTAGGGGAATTATGACTCCTTGCAAAGAAGGAGAAATGAAGATTCTGAAGCCAAGAGATGCCATGGCTTTTAAAAAGTTGAACAAAACAAAATGGCAGATCTTCTTTAATTCCCTGTTTAGCTGATTCTTGTAGCCCAGGGCAGTCTGAGTGACAGTGGCAAAGAAATCCTGGTTACAAGAGATGAAGATGTTGTGTTTCAAGCCTGAGTCATCTCTGACTAAGAGTGAATCACAGACTTATCTGACAATATGTATTTATTAAAGGAGATACATGTTACTTAACTATTTGGATTTTTCATATGATTAAAAATGGGTATTACTGTTATCTTTTTATTACAACACTTAGAGATGCAAGTTGTGAACCATGTTCTTATAGTTCCATATGCTGTGGAAAAAGAACAAAACAGTATTTGTCATCAGTCAATAAAGATTGCCCTTGAAATTATTGTTAGAAAGATGATTCGATTGTCTTAATTTCTAAAGTGAAGGGATCTCTATTGATTCAGGTTGGATATTAGGAAAAATTTCTCCAGAAGTGTGATGAGATGTTGGAACAGGCTGACCAGGGAAGTAGTGGAGTCACCATCCATGGATGTGTTCAAGAGAAGGGTAGATACCACTCTTGAGGGACATGGTCTAGAGCAGTCACAGGCATGGGCTGATGGTTAGATTAGACAATCTTACTGATCTTTCCAACCTTAATGATTATATTTTTTTTATGATTCTAAAAAACCATTCTTTGTTTTGCCTCTGAATTCTTCCATCTTGTAATTCTCTTTCACTATCTCAAGGAGTTAACTCTTGATCCATAGGATCAATATTTCTAGTCTGCATTCTGGGTTACATATATACTCTCCCATCATTTTTTATCAATTAGATGTATAAACTTCCCAGGTAGCGGAATGCCAAGCTTGCCTCTTCTCAGCTGAAGCCAACTGTTTGCCCCTGAGAAACTCTCATTTGCTTCAGTTCTTTCTCTTGGACTGCTCATTCGCCTGTCTCAGCAAGAGGTGTGGAATGTAGTCCTCCTTACTCTGATTCTACCAAATTTATAACAGTCAGGTGATGAAGACCATTCTGGGGTGCTGAAATTATACTCCCTAATACCTGCATACAGAGAGAACATAAACATAAGGTCTCTTATTTCTAGCAGCAAAAGCAACAATTTTTAAGCTACCATGAAAGAAGTAGAAATTTGTGTCACATCTCTTTTTGCTTAGTGGGGATATTGCCTTACAGGCTATTAGTTAATATTTAAGTGATTGGTTCTCAGGTGGCTGCAAATACTTAGAAGCAAGTCCTATGCACCCTCTGCACTCCTGACATACTTCTTGTGCTTTGCTGTTGGTAACTCTGGACAGCTCCTCATCCACACTTCTAGACTTTCATCTTCCAGAGGCAGTTTTCTCTCTCCTTTCACTGTCTAGAGAAAATGAGCATCTGGCTGAGGTGGTCCAGATGATCTCTGTGGAACTATTCATCTATGTTTTAGGCGCTGCATTTCTCAGATTCAAAACAAGAAATGGAATAGTTGTCCTACTTCCTTTTGCAAAGTGTTTCGGGATAGATTGTACTTCATACAACATAATGGAACATTTTTACGCCTTTCTGCAGGGCTTTACTCTCTAACCTGGAGTAGCAGTTGAACTACATAAGATTGAGATTGGAAATTGCCTCTTTTAGTTCAAAGGTTCAATGATTTAGTTCAAAAAAATAAACCAAATACTAGAATTTGGTTTATTTATTTTATCCTTGCTTGTATTCTCCCAGGAGAGTAAAAGGGTAATTAGATGAAAAATATTTCCATTGCTTCATATGTAATCTAGATAAAAACAAAGGGGAAAAAAACAGATGCAATAATACTGATGAAAGGAAAAGAAATCCTGCATAGAGAAAGCAGGCACAATAAAAGTGAAGGTTTATAAAACATTGTACACCAGTACGTTTCACAGATCTAATCTCTTTCTCTTGGAAAAGTAGTGCAAGGAACTAGTCGTAGGCGACTCCCTGCTGAGAGGAACGGAAGGCCCTATATGTCAGCCTGACCCTACCTGTAAGGAGGTGTGCTGCCTCCCTGGGACACGGGTCAGGGACATTTCTAGGAAACTTCCTGGACTGATTCGCCCTTCAGATTATTACCCCTTATTGATAGTTCAGGCTGGCACTGACAAAGTTTCTGAGAAAAGCTTGAGGACTATCAAGAAAGACTTCAGGGGACTGGGGCGGGTAGTTGAAGGAGCAGGTGTGCAGGTGGTTTTTTCTTCTATACCTTCAGTGGCTGGGAAGGATACTGTGAGGATCCAAAAAACCCACCTCATAAATAAATGGCTTAAAAGTTGGTGCAAACACAGGAATTTTGGTTTCTTTGACCACGGGGCAATTTACTTGGCACTTGGCATGATGGCTGCAGATGGAAGTAGCCCATTGGTCATTGAAAGGTCTTTAAACTAGGTATGAAGGGGGAGGGGGACAAAATGAGGGCCACTGAGGTTGAGCGGGTAGTTCGAGGCTCAAAATGGAGCTTGATGGGTGAAGAGGGTGGAGTTCAAAGGGATGGAGAGGGGCGGGGGTATGCTGCTTCCCTAAAGTGTCTGTACACTAATGAGCTCAGCATGGGAAATAACCAGGAAGAGTTGGAGATCTGCGTGTGGTCGCAAGGCCATGGTCTCATCACGATCATGGAGACGTGGTGGGACAGCTCGCATGACTGGAATGTTGTCATGGAGGGCTATGTGCTTTTTAGGAAAGATCGGCTGGCGAGGCGGGGTGGTGGAGTTGCTCTTTATGTGAGAGAGCAGCTAGAATGTACTGAACTCCACCTGGGGGAGAGTGATGTAGCGGTGGAGAGCTTGTGGGTGAGAATCAAGGGGCAGGCTGTTGTGGGTGTGTACTACAGGCCCCCTGATCAGGAGGAGGAGGTTGATGAGGCCTTCCATAGGCAACTGGAAGTAGCGTCACGATCCCAGGCGCTGGTGCTTGGGGGGGACTTCAATTATCCAGATATTTGCTGGACAAACAACGTGGCCAGGCATGCGCAGTCCAGACGGTTCCTGCAATGTGTTGAAGACAACTTTCTGATGCAGATGGTGGAGGAACCGACGAGGGGAGGGGTGTTACTGGACCTTATTCTCACTAATAAGGAAGGGCTTGTTAAGGAAGTAAAGGTCGGGGGCAACTTGGGTTGTAGTGACCGCGAGTTGGTGGAGTTCAAGATCTTGAGTGGAAGAAGCAAAGCAAAAAGTAGGATTGCTACCCTGGACTTTAGGAGAGCCAACTTTGATCTCTTCCGGGACCTACTTGGAGCTATCCCGTGGGTTAGGGTGTTAGAAGGCAAGGGGGCCTGTGAGAGCTGGTCAGCATTTAAACAGCTCTTCTTCCAAGCTCAGGATCGGTGCGTCCCTGTGAGCAAGAAATCGGGAAAGGGTGGCAGGAGACCTGTGTGGATGAGCAAGGAGCTCATGCGCAAACTCAAAGGTAAGAAGGAGGTCCATGAAAGGTGGAAAAAGGGTCTGACCATTTGGGAAGAATATAGCAATGTTGTCAGGGCCTGCAGGGATGCGACGAGGAAGGCTAAAGGAGTAACCAGCATGGGTTCACCAGGGGGAGGTCATGTTTGACCAACCTGGTAGCCTTCTATGATGTCGTCAATGGCTGGGTGGATGGGTGGAGAGCAGTGGATGTAGTCTACCTTGATTTCAGCAAGGCATTTGATACTGTCTTCCACGACATTCTTACAACAAAGCTGAGGAACTGTGGGATAGATGAGTGGACAGTGAGGTGGGTTGAGAACTGGCTGACTGGCAGAGCACAGAGGGTTGTTGTTTGCGGTGCGGAGCCTGGTTGGAGACCTGTAACTAGTGGTGTTCCCCATGGGTCGGTGCTGGGTCTGGTCTTGTTCAACATCTTCATCAGTGACCTTGATGAGGGGATAGTGGCCACCCTCAGCAAGTTTGCTGATGATACGAAGTTGGGAGGATTGGCTGACACGCCTGAAGGCTGTGCTGCCATTCAGCGAGACCTGGACAGGCTGGAGAGCTGGGCGGTAAGAAACCAGATGAGGTTTAACAAAAGCAAGTGTAGAGTCTTGCACCTAGGGAGGAATAATTGATGCACCAGTACAGGTTGGGGGATGACCTGCTGGAGAGGAGCTCTGCAGAGAGGGTGTCCTGGTGGATGACAGGTTGGCCATGAGCCAGCAGTGTGCTCTTGTGGCCAAAAAGGCCAGTGGCATTCTGGGCTGCATTAAAAAGAGCATGGCCAGCAGGTCGAGGGAGGTGATCCTCCCCCTCTACTCTGCCCTGGTAAGGCCTCATCTGGAGTACTGTGTCCAGTTCTGGGCTCCCCAGTACAAAAAGGACAGGGATCTCTTGGAAAGAGTCCAGCGGAGGGCCACAGAGATGGTGAAGGGCCTGGAGCATCTCCCCTATGAAGAAAGGCTAAGTGAACTGGGTCTGTTTAGCCTTGAGAAAAGAAGACTGAGAGGGGACCTGATCCAGGTCCATAAATATCTAAGGTGTGGGGGGCAAAGTGGCAAGGCCAGACTCTTTTCAGCAGTGTGTGGAGACAGGACAAGGGGAAACAGCCAGAAACTGGAGCATAGGAAGTTCCGCACCAATGTGCACAAGGACTTCTTTACGGTGAGGGTGACGGAGCACTGGAACAGGCTGCCCAGGGAGGTTGTGGAGTCTCCTTCTCTGGAGATATTCAAGACCCGCCTGGATGTCCACCTGTGAGACCTGGTGTAGGGAACCTGCTTTGGCAGGGGGGTTGGACTCGATGATCTCTGGAGGTCCCTTCCAACTCCTACGATTCTGTGATTCTGTGATTATTCTTCAAAATGGAAAAAAACAAATAGTCAATTATTTTAATGTGCTGAAAACAGGTTTGAGATAATCTGTAAGTAAAAACAGTTAATTAATATGACAAATGCTACAAAATGCTTTTTCTTTAGAACCTCATTAAGCAGTTACTGCACTTGGTGAGTTGATCATTTCCTTGCTTACAAATACCCACACGATGTACGCTTTGTGCATGAAATGTACTTTTTCAAGTGATCCAGCATACATCTCTGAATGAAATATACTTCATCAAGTGATCCAACATACATCTCTGAATCATTTGATATGTGACAAATTTTATCAGTGTTACATTTTAGTGAATATTTATTGTTTCTGTTTCATTTTTTGTTCCGAAAATTTCTGACAATTTTATTTTGAATCAGCATGGAAGAATATATAGTCCAGTGTTCAGAATGAATCGTTTTATGAGATATTGTTTCAGTCCATACTAAGTTAAACCAATGCAGAATATCTTATTTCACCTGTTTGAAACTACTTGTTATTATTAAATTTATTATCACTAAGTGATAATAAACGTTAATTCTGAAAATCAAATGTTTTATTATCAAATTCACAGACATTAGTTTGAAGTATTCAGCCAGAGCGGTTTACTAAAATCTTCATACATGTTACCAGTGTTTTGACAATACTGTTCTACATTTTACTGACAAAATTTTGTTCACTTCATTTTAACAAAGTTTTATTTAAGATGCAATGCAGTACTGTCTCAGTATGATTTGAAACAGAATGAAGGGAAGAGAGAAAAATGCTTAATTAACTGTTTCATGTTGTTGATTGTGTTCAGTGTTTTCAAAACAGTGGAATATTTACCTGGAAGTCACTGAAGACCAAACAAAAAATTAAACTGCTGTTTAGAACTATTCAATATCTTTATGTAATGATATCTTAATAATATCTTAATTGGTGACATGGACAGTGGGATTGAGTGTATCCTCAGCAGGTTTGAGGTTGACACCAAGCTTAGTGATACAGTTGATACTCAAAAGGGAAGGGATGTCTTCTAGAGGAACCTTGGCAGGTTTGAGAGGTGGGTCTGTATGAACATCATGCAGTCCAACAAGGCCAAGTGCAAAGTCCTCCAGCTGAGTCAGAGCAACCCAAAACATCAGCAGAAGCTGGGGGATGAATGGATTGAAAGGAGATCTGCAGAGGAGGACTTGGATATAACAGATGATAAAAAGCTCAATATGAGATTTCTATCCAGAAAGATGTGAAGGAAATGAAATAATACAAGAAAATAAGATTACAAGATCAATAGTCCCTTCCCATGATAGACTTACAAGGAATGAGGATCCAGATTTTCAGTGGCTTAGAATGGAGAATAATTTTACCCTGTTTCTTTTCTTGGATCTTGAAAGAGAAATCTGTTAACAATTCAATACAACAAGCAGAAGAATTCTTCTGGGGCTGAACCTTTTAAATTCACATTTTTTTAAGAATACTTCCCAAAGTCAAAATGCTTTTTGATCTCACTCAACATAAACAGCCCCAGAGGCTTTGTAGGAATCTTCTGCTGTGGAAATTTTTTTTGCTGGAATGAATGCATGTGATCCCCTCTGTGGATATATAACATGATATGGAAGGCAAAAGCAAGGTAGACCTTCAAAACTACTAAGAGGGATTTTCACAATTATGATCATGCACACATAGTAGATTTACAATTTGCCTTGGTGATTGGGTTTTAATTTGAAACAGTACCATATGAACTTTTCCTATAGTAGCATCAAACTTTAAAGTAGCACAGTAAAAAGGAGTAAGAATGAATTAAACCTTGGTGCTCCAACATACAAAGTCTTCTTGGTTTCACTTGAATTTTTTAAGCTTTTGAGTTCACAGACTAACATAATGGCTAAAGTTGGAAGGACCTCTGGAATTCATCTGGTCCAACCTTTTTTGCTTAAGCAGAGACACCTAGAACAATCTGCCCAGGACCATGTCCAGAAACCATGTTCACCTGGAACTAAAACACTCAGCAAAAGACTAGCGGGGTTCTGCTGGGTTGATCTTTTTTTCATTTGCAAAGTCACCAGCCATTTCTTTAAAAGTTCTGCAAAACGCTGCAAGACACCAGGATCAACCCTAATCTGAGTGCTGAGATACTATATAGACATACTTAAACACCCTCAAAATAACTCAGTGCAATAAATCTTTTAACCATTAGGGATTTGTAGTAACTAAATTAGTTTTTTATTGCATTGTTGAAATTAAACTCCTGAGGTTAAAAAAAAAAAAAAAAAAAAAAATTACAAGTCTTCATTTATTTTTTTCTAGCAGAGGAAACATTAAGATTTAAGCATATATCAATATTTTAGTTCTTAATGTTCTTGCTATTCTAATATTCCAACTGCTAACCCTTTTGTAGCAACCAAACCTAGATTCATAGAACCACAGAACCATAGAATCATAAAGTCATAGTATCATAGAATGGCTTGCATTGAAAGGGACCTTAAAGCTCATCCAGTCCCAACGCCCTTCCGTGGGTTGGCTGCCATTCACCAGATCAGGCTGCCCAGGGCCCCATCCAACCTGGCCTTAAAAGCCTACAGGGATGGGACATCCACAGCTTCTCTGGGAAACCTGTTCCAGTGCCTCATCTCCCTCTGAGTACTTTCATCTCAAAATATAATCTAAATCTCACTTCTTTTAGTTTAGAAACTTTCCCCCTTGTCCTGTCACTATCAGACCATGTAAATAGTCGCTTTCCCTCCTGTTTATAAGCCCCATTCAAGTATTGGAAGGCTTCAGTGAGGTCCCCCCAGAGCCAAACATGCTGAAAAGCATGTGCAGAAAATTGCATGATTAGTCACCTGATCTAGAAGTTGGATGGCTTCAGAGAAGGATGTTTTACTTTTACTTATTTTCTTCAATTGATATCCTTGCCTATACTATGCTAACAGGAATTCAGTGAGCCAGATGAACACTTGATATGACTCCAAACAGACATTTTTCTGTTTCTTAGTAAATGCAAGAGCTGAACTTCATGCAATCCTGCAAAGAGCTGTGGACCAACTAATTTCACGTTTGAGGGGAGAGCAGTAGGGCAAGATTTTGAGTATGCCAACATCATTCTTTGCAAAAGTATGTGACCAGGGTAAGGCACACAAAGGGAAGGCAAAACATAGTGATTTAGAAACTCCTGTGGTCACAAAAGACCACCATTATATTTGTGCATGACCTAGAAGCTCCAGAGGCCGTGTGTGAAACAGAACACGCAAGCAGTTACTTTAAAGAGCAGTACGTACAAGTCTGGCAGAGCCTGCTGTACTGTGACCTCTTGTTGATAATTCGTAGTAGAATTTTTCAAAGAAAGCAGGAAATAGAGGCTTACTGCAGAAAAAAAAAAAAGAAAAAAGAAAAAGAAAAAGAAAGAAAAAGTTGACTTTTACTTGAAAGTAGTCTATATAAAGTGTTTCAGAAAGACCTTATCTTAACCACTTACTTTTATCATTTTTGTTGTTAGTTTAATTACTATGTTGTCTCTCTTGGAAAAAAAAATAAAATAAAAGAAACATGCAAGTAAATACTGTAGTGGAAGACAAAATATTTCTGCTCTTATTTTAATTCCTATTGCAAAACTAGCTGTATGATGATGTTGAGGAAGTTATTTAAGAACCTCTATATCCCTGCCTTTAAACAGAAGATAAACATATTTTCCTCTTCTACTCACAGTGGTGTTTTGAAGCTTATGTCCTTCAGGATATTCTTAGAAAACCTTTACTGCTAATAGAGAAATTCCACTAGGAGAAGTTGTTCAGGAGTGTATCAGAAGCTTTATGAAAATTACTTGTGTTTGGTCACAACTGTAATGAAAGCTAGAACAATGGATAACAGGTTCTTTATATCATCATTATGAGAATAAGGACAAGCTGCTAAGTGGAACAGCAAAATAGGTGGAAATTGCCACCTCCTCTTCAACCAGAATGCATGCTATGTTAAGGAAATGGTCTTGCACTGTCCAATATAAGAGCATATGGGACTGGAACACAGTTGTGGAATCATATTCTAATTCTACTTAAGAGTTTCATTACATCCTATTGCTGTTTTTTTTTTTTTTCCAGGAGATACTACAGACATGGAGAGCTACTTTACATTTACATAGACATTTAGCTCTAAGTTAAGCCACTATCACTCTATTGACTTGGACAGAACTGTACTGATTAATACCAGAATATTTGGCTCTCATTATAGCCTTCTTTTCTTATTCCATTTTAGTACTGCCAGTAAAAATCAAAACCAAACAAAACTCTTCTGAACTGGGTCTCAAGTCTTTGTGCATAGTCATGAATTTGGCCCTTAGCAATATGTTCCCATTGTGTCCAGTTCCACCACAGCATTCATTTTGCTCCCTGCTGCACCCAGCCTACAGCCTTCACTGACACTAGGACATCTTTCCTGTAGAACATGGCAGTGCGCTGTTTTAAGGAGTCATTATCCCAGGATTTAATGTGCTATTGAGATACACTGTTGAGTTTTGAAGATGAAAGGTACGTCAAAGCATACTTTGCAGTTGTTAGTTCCTGTTACTTTTTGCTTAGCAGCTTAAACAAGAATGAAATGGCCTTCAAGGAGAGTTGGGAGGCTGCTTTCTTTCTCACCTATTCTTGGAAACTGTGAGAAGGAAGCATTGCTTCAGATATGTATATATAGGTTGCTGATAACATGATCTTAGTGGTTACTTCCAGATATTTTGGAACATCTCACTGAGACTTCTGAAAATACCTTGCTCAAACTTTACTAGCTGTGTTTTTGCTGCAAACCAGGAGTTGATACAGGTGTTAAAGAGTTATGCTAAGAACTGAAGTCTGTGATATACAGGAACAGCACAAAGGGTGGAGCCCTAGTTTCACCTGTGAATGGTAATAAATCATAGTATAGATTAGAACTGTGTTTCTCACTCCTTTCCACTGCACCATACTGACCACTAGAGTTTGCTGTATTAACGTTTGAGTGAACAAATCCAATAGCTCTGAATCAACTCTACAAAACAATTTCCAAGGAAAGAGTGAATACCTTTACCACACACTGTAGGAATACCTTTATCCATCTGCTGAGATGAAATCTACTTGAAACATAGAAGAAGATGTAGGAAGTGTATGGTTAGGTAATTGGCACTATTTTCTCTCCATTGGTACACTGCCAATATTCCAGCAATCTGCTAAGGGGCACTGTGCTATTTTCAGCTTAAGTGAAAAATTAAGGTCCTGACTGCCAATCATTTTAACTAATTAAAGATCCCTTGGCATTTATTTGCAGAAGGAGGGATATTAGCTCTGATGAGCCGGCAGAACTACAGCTAAGAGAAGCAAATGTTTCAGAATGTGAAGTTTAGAAACATGAGCGTCACCTTTTTTCTCTTACTTTCATACAGTGTTGCAGGGTCACACTGGAGTGTTCTGTAAAAAAAGAACTGCTTTTCACCTGGAAGATGGTGGCTTTGTACAGCACTACAGGAAACGGTTGGAAAACGAAACAGACTAGCAAAAACTTGCTTGGGTTTTTGAGTCTGAAGTAGGAAGTGATTTTGGCAACTGAATTGATTTCTGGATGATTCATAGAATTATGGAATGACTTATACTGGAAAGGAACTTAAAGATGATCTTGTTCCAACCCTCTGCCATGGACATCTCTAATGTCATTTCAGTGTTCTCACAGTTAAGACTTCTCTTATCTTTACTCATGTGCTGAGGTTCAGCTGAACATATTCCCAGTGATGGGCATTAGTGAAGAGAACACTGACTAAAGACAGAACAGGCAATACTTGCTATCTAATTTTCCATGACTGCTGTCACCACAGTACCAGAGAGCAAGACACAAGGAAGATCAATTTTAAAGAAGTCTTTCTCCAGTTTTTCTTTCTCTTGTATTGAGCATCCTTGTTCAGCGTCTGGATGGGGCATGTTCTTTCAAGACGGAAAACCGATCCCCTTGATCTTGAACAATGTCTCAGCTTGTGAAAAAATGTATTTTTCACATTTTTACAAAGACAGAAATGACTCTCCATATGAAGCCAATCCTTTGACAAATTTCTATCCCCTCCTTCAAAGGCCTTTGGAGCCATGTCTTCCCATCAGAATGGAAAAACACCTCTGGAATGAAGAAAAAGCATTACTTCTGTTCTTAACCTTAGACAGAGACAAAGCTTCTTCTTGTCTGTCTTAAAGGATCCAAAAAGGGGGGAGGAGGAAGAGGGAAGAATCTTGAGCAGATTAAATAATTATTGCCCAAGTAAATATTATTTGGCAAAGAGATAAGCTAGGGCATTGTAACTACATCAAGCCAACTTAGATTCTCTTAGTTGCTTGAAATAGTAATATACCAGGAAGAGAAAAAGGTGATAGAGAAAAAATCATGGACCTCGAGACAGCAGTTACGTAGAACCATAATGTCCCTCTTCTAACATCCTTTCCATCTGTTTCTATTATTCACCACTTGTGTCCGTACTAAGGTCATAACCCAGCTCATTCATGGTGAGGTAAACACAGTTTAATGGGACCACTTACAGTGAGTATATTACAAGATGGCACTTACTGGATCACAGCCAGGAGTGAAATTTCAAATAATCATACATCCAGTATCTAATCTGAGATCTCAGGTCAGAGGTCTCCTGCATATTCTTGATTTTCATAGAAAATCAGCCTAATTATTTTTGGAAATGAGCCTAGGCTATCTAGCAATACTATTTTGAACCACATTTACGTTTCAGTTTAGGTATCTGTGCAGAGCTATACAGTTAGAATATTTGTAAACACTAACATCATAGCTGTTGTTTTTCCTTAACTGAGCCCCTGCCCAACAAATGCAGTTATAAAGAAATTAGCAGAACTAGAAACAAACACTTTAGGAATTGCCAAACTAGCTAAAAATAAGAGCACATGACATGCTACAGAAGTAAAATATTCTGCCTCAGAACTTGAACAATGGTGACCAGGGGCAGGCTGAGAGGGCAAGACAGAGAAACAACAGCTTTTTAGCACTCACGGTTCAGTATACCCAACTGCTCTCTACTGAGAGACATTTGAAATGCACAAGACTGGCTGAAGAGTCACAGGGAGGACTGACTAGGTAGTAAATTGGGAAGAGTGGAGAAATAAGCAGACTCATACCTCAAAACAATTTGGGTGACTAAAGGAAGCAGTGATACTCCTCCTGATGCTCCTTAGGGAGCAGAGGAGCACAGCTGTTCAGTTCTGTTCCCAGTTTGTGGTGAGTTTGCATAACTGTATGACTGTATGACTTCAAGTTGCTTTGCACAGACATTTGGAATTGCTGTGAGTTTATAGCCTCTTGCTTTCTCATTCACACATACAAATATAGTCTCCATTACACCAGAAATGCTGTCCCTTCTGGATTACAAAGATGCAAAGTGAAGTGAATTAACCTTTGTTATCAGCCTTCTCTTCAGACAGTAAGGAAACATTAGGTGTGACCTTTAGAATCAAGCAAGCTGAAAAATGAAGAACTCCCCTATGTCTTTCTATCCAAATTTTTGACAAATATCACCAAACACCTCCTAAGTTGTAGCACACCTGATATTATATGCACAGTTTTAAGCAAAAGAGGAGAAAATTCTCTGCTTTAAAGCTGAGGCCACAGCCTGCTCATAACTGATGTTGTCCCCAGTAACGAAACGCTCAGAACATTTGCAAATGATTTTCTTGCCAGTGTGTGGTCTAACCATTCTGCAGAAGTGATGTATCCATTTGGGGCCAGTGATCTTTCTGTTCTGAATCTCTAGACTTTTAACCCAGGAGCAGCACTTTGGTAATTCCCTTATTCAAGCTCTTGAACCCACAAGCGATTCATCAAAGGACAGCCCCTCTATCGGAGTCAAAGCATAATCCTTTGAGTTTCATTTCACTCCAAGATAACACATACCTCTTCTTTTTAATAAAGTTGCTTGAGAAGCAATATAATGCTTTTGAAATTGTTTCTTTTGAGTCCTTTTTGGTGCTGTTGCAAGTTTCACCTGACACAAAACCCTTTAAGAGAAGCGACTTTTCAGGTGCGGTCATACGATTGCCACAGTATTATTACAACTGTGTGAACAAGCAGGGACGTTGCTTGTAGATGTATTCTACTGTGGCCAGAGGTACGTTCCTTGGGCGCCTTTGATGATAGCGCCATTTTAGTAAACCGAAAGAGGCTGAAAGTTTTAATGAATAACTGTAGAGTGAAAAATCTATAGTAAAAGATCTTTTCAGCTGATTTCTAATAATGATTTAAAATAAGTGACACATAGACCCCAGCTATAAGTTCAAATTAAGAAGGTTTGCTTTTCAGACTCAGCACTTAGATCTTAGATAAATGACCACAAAGAAATTGATAAATTTCTAAGAAAAAGAGGCTATTTATGGACAGAGCTTCTTGTGTAGCCTCCTGAAAACACAGCAGTGCCTCTTTCACTCAGTGCTGTAACACCAATTTTGTGATTGTTGTACGAACAGTCCTTAACAACTATAGCAGAAACTGGTGCATGACTGGATTTGACTATTGGATTTTAGGAGTGCTATTTTGCACAAGCAGCAGCTGTAGAAGTAGAACAGTATTTCTAAATGATACTGCTTAATCCCAATTTTAGCACAGGTGGAAGCACAGAGTGGGAGTCAGGTGAGCAGTATCTCATCCCACATTTACACTGAGATTTCCTTATGTGGCTCCACAAAGCCACCCTAATCCATAATGTGAGAATGAGATTTGTGCTGCTGACATAAGCCTCACACTCACCTGGGCTTGTTTTATACCGTACACGTTTGAAACATAAGAGTCACAGCATCTTTCCTGGGACTTCCTGTGCTGGAGGAGGACCAGGGTGATGCACTGCAACTATCTGGGGTCCAGCAGGTAGGAGGCAGTGTAGTTGCAACTAAGCAGTGCAGTTCCTCCAGAGAACCATAACTTAATGCACTAAGAGTTTTTGTTAGCGTGCGGTGGACTATGACGCTTTATTGTCAGCAAACAATAAAGAAAATTGAGGGGTGTGGATCCCCTTTAAAAGTACCATAAATTTCCTCAGTACAAAGGGCAGTGGGATGATCATGCCTATTGGACTTGATGATCCTTACAGGTTCCTTCCAGTTTGGGGTATTCTGTGATTCGATGACCTACGAAAGTGATCACTATCTCTCCCTACCTGTCATTACACAGCAAATCTTCCACTATTTTCTTCTCACACAACATGTAGCCATCTGCCTACAGACTGTACAACTTCTCTATTACTATATTACCCTCACCTATACATCAAATATCCTACAGTAGTACAGTCTATATTGATGAATTGAGGGCTTACCAAATATTACTTTGAGGGAAACAATAGGACAGTACATGTGCATGTATTCATCAGCTGTTGTTAAGTTTTATGGCTTTTATGAATTAAAACAGTTGGGTTTTTTGTTTTTATTTTATTATTTGTTTGTTTGTTTGCTTGTTTTAATTTCTAAATGCATACCAAGTATGCTGTTAATTGCTTCCATTCTGGAACATCAGAAGACAGATGCTGGAGCAAACTCAGAGACAGTATTGTTAGTCCTGCACAAGTAGCTTAAGAGGATGTATGTGTACCACCCTGTATGTAAACGAATCGGCATGCTTACAGATATGTGTATGTACAAGTAAGTGCTTAAAAATTCTATTCTGGCAGCTGAAAAGAGATAAATAAAAGAATATTATCCACCTTTTTCTGAGAGTCTTGACAGCTACTCTTTGCTGATTAACACTGAGTTTGAGGAGGTATAATTCTAAATTTGTTCTGAAAGATACCATTTACCTTTTAACAAGCTTCTTGGTGGCTGCAGACCTGCAGATATATTGTCTAGACTGGTAAATTCCTTGGTTCAGTACAGTTGGCATATTGTTGCCTCCATTCTTAAGGTTCCCAAGCACATCGTAAACTATTCTCAGGGATCACACCTGACCCATCACTGAAATATAGACACCTCAGCAGTGGAATTTAGCATCTGCTTAACGGTTCATAGCTCACTCTTGTTCCCAATTAGGCCAGTAGCAATCTTTCTGCTGCTTTCAGTGTGAAGGTTCTTGTGTGCTAAGCCAGGCATGTGCTTAAGTACCTTGTTAAATCACAGTCTAAAGGCTTGATCCTTCTCATATAACATTCATACTGACTTCAATGGATGCAGATTTGAGCCTTCAGGGAGGAAATAAGTAGGAAGATCAATTGAAAGCACAAGGCAAATTTTAGGCAGATGGAATAATAGGGTGAAAGTAATATATATACAGCCAGTAAAGCAGACAATCCAGATGTTCCCTGGCTGCTCTAGCTGGGCATGTCAGACACCAGAAAGGGACCAATTTACTCTTAGAGCAGTTTCCAGTCCCACAGAGGGGAATTCTTAATGTAGAAAAGGTAAGTAAAGAATAACTGTTAAACCCAAGCTAATGAGAGTTCCTTGAAAACTCCCTCTAACCTAGTATGAACTGAATAGTACATATTTCAGGCTAAACGAGTTCCTTGGGGCAGACTTGAAAGTTTTTCTTTCTTTAGTAAAGGAGGAAACAAATTGCAGAAAGTAAAATTTAATCTGTTAAATGATCTTTATTCCTAATGTCATCCATGCCAGTAAGAAACATTTGCTAATAGCCTAGTTCCCAGGGCCTAATGCAACAGTAACTTTCCGAATCTTCAATACTATCCATGAACACACAGGGAATAAGTGTCAGTTAGTTGTCTTTCTGATCAGGTTTTGGCTGTATTTTTACCTATAAAATCTTTCCTCTTTTTTTTTTTTTCTTTTTTTTTCATCCATATTATCCTCTCCCTGCAAACACTGACAGCACACTTTCCTGTCTATTGTGCATGAACAGCTGCTTTTTAAAAAGTTTGATTACTCATCTTTCTCAAAATGTTTTTCCACTGTGAAAATCTTAAACTAATAATCTAATAATCGTATGATTAATTTATATAAAATTAAGATGTTACAATATAGACTAGTGATTCATATGAACTATTAGGAAATTTACTTATGCTCCTCACCACCACCGTAACCCTTCATTTATAAATTATCTGGCTGAGGCTGGTATTCATTATAGCTTATATAGCATCTAGAAGGCTGAAATTTGTTGCAACTCTTTATACATTGCTAAAAATATCAAAATTTAAACAGATTAGATTGGAAACATTTGTAGATGTTTAATTTATGACCACATAACTGTGAAGTTATAAATGTGAAAGTGAAACAGAAAAAAAAATGCCTCCATTACAAAATCCACAGACTTTTAAGTAAGAGAAACTGCTTGAGGAATACACTGAAGGGCTTAAGACATTTTTTTAGCCTGGGAAGTTTCTAAAGGACCATTTGAGAAAACATTTTTGTTTGATTTTGGAAGATGTAGTATTGGCTGCTGCAAAATGTCATCAGAGTATTAAATTTGTCCTTCAGAGAAGGACTCAGTTCAACATCAAAATACCTAATTTTGAGGTGTCTACATGCCAGCTAGATATCAAATATATTACACTAGAGGTTTAGAATTCAATTCAGTTACCTTATATAGTTTCCTAGTATGATTTTAGACCATGAAGTATCAAGTCTGATCTCTAATTACCACTTCAGACAAGCTCAGTGTCCCCCATCAAGTTCTCCATCAAGTCCATCAATTATCCTCCATTATTCCATAGAATTGTCTGGGATTCTGTGTGACATCTCAGACGACATTAGATGCTTACACATGGGCAATTGGGTTGAACTTCAATAGTACTTAACAAAAAAAACTGAACTGAGCTATATGGAGTCCTGTGACTATGTTGACACCATGTACTTTGAGCCCTCAGACACACTGTGCACACATTGAGATACCTACATACAGACATCTACATTTATGCATTTGTACGTGGAACTAAATCCCAACCTTGTTTCTGTGGTTAACAAAGTCATAGGATAGCCAAAGTCTCATCATTCTCTGGGTCCATGATCTTTACAGTGAATTGGTTTCAGCTCAACATCCTAATGATTGCCATGGTCTTCGGTCTTCTTTTTTTATGAGGTTCCTTGGAAGACTGGGATTGAGAAATTTGTATTTTCAACCACATGACGCTCTATAGGATAGTAATACAAAGCAGGACATAGTGAGTTAAATCAGATCAGTCACTTCTTTCCTTGTATGCATCAGTCTACTCCAGGCATTTCTTACTTTAAAACATCCTTTGCCATTGCAAGTCAATTGGCAGGTGTCCCACCAAGCTACATAAATTGGTCAGGAGAAATAGGAATAAAAAATTAAGAAATATATTGACAAACTTGAGAGTAAATTTTTCCTGTGTTTTTCAGCAGAATTTTCCAAGTCATCTGCAACTTGATGGGAATGAAAATGTCACAACTAAAGAACCAGCATGTCTTATGAGTTCATGCAAACAATGTTTTTTAAATTTTGGGTTTCCCTGAACTTCTGAACCCTGATTTTTCACGACATCTTGAAATTGAGAAAGATAATCTAAAAAGATGGGATGATATGTACAGATATTTTGCAGTGACTCAGTAAGTCTGAATTCACTATTCTGTGAAATAAATATCACACCTATCCAGAAGTCATCCTCTAAAAGATTTTTAAGGTGCCTGAATGATGTAAGAGACTGAAGGTCTGCCTAGCCAATAGTTCAGTAGTCCTAACTTTAGTAGATACTTCTCAAGGTACTTATCCAAAGGAAAAGACAGGCATTACATTCAGAGTTACTACCTCAACTAGTTTCTCTTTTATTCACGTTTTCCTTCATTCTTTCCTTTGTCTTACATCATTTTCTGTTTTTCAGGTATTTCAGTATTTTAGTTCTTTGCCTGTGAAGGTGTGGAAAGACCAGAGGAGGGCAGGCACAGTCTGGGATGGAAAAAGGCAATAGTTGAATAGAAATACTTAAAATACATCAGTGAAATCAATAATCCAATTGGGAAAAAAAAAAAAAAGTGGAAAGAGCTTCTGCAGTGAATCATGGAATTCACCTTTACTATTCACACAAAAAGATTCCTGAAGCTGGATGGTGCCACTTCCTACTGTTGTGTCCAATTAACAAACATGAGGCGTGGTGACGGGCAAGTTCTTCACTTCTCCACTTCACTTAATCTTCCTTCCTGGAGTCTTCTTCTAGGTGAAATATCTATCAGTTGTCTGTGTAGATTGATTTCTCATCTCAAGGATACAAAGTTTGTGGTTATTTATTATGCTGCTGTGGCAGACGCTTCAAAGAATGAATCAAGCACAGACAGCGCTTCTTTCTCATTTTATATATGACAAGATAAGTAGTGGGCAAAGAGATTCCTACAGAAAAGTGAGGTTGGAAGTACATTAAGAAAATTATGCCCGTAATTGTTTCTGGTCTTCGCATAACTCTTCAGAAAAAAAGCAAAAAGTAATCCTTCCATTTCAACTTACAGATTTTGAACATAAAACCGGACAACAAAGGATAATGCCTTTTCTCTGAGGAACAAACAACCAAGAATCTCTCAAAAGATAGTGTTTCCTATCTAAGGGTGCCATAATCCCTCAAACCATGATGAATCTCTGAATTCCCATCAAGGGATGGTGCTTCTCTTATGGTAAAAGTTCCCCTACTATTCAACACTGGGAGAATAATTTGAAAGTGATTATATCCTGGTATATCAAGGCTGTGAGCAGAAGATGATGCCAGATATTTAGTCTTTGACAAATCATATACAAAACAAGAAGACAAACAGTAAGAATTTTTTTTTTTTTTTTTTTGTGTGTGTGTGTGTGTGTGTGTGTGTTTGAGCACGATTCTTTGCTGTTGACAAGAATTAATGAGAGGACTGATTTTGCAGGAAAAAAAAAAACAGAAAGAAAGATCACAGATTAGAATGAGTAGGAATACTCATATATTCATTGTGTTTTGTTGATTCACTTGAATGGTAAATCAATATAACAACAAATTCATCCTTATATAACCTCACCACCCTACAAAAGAAAACTTGCTCTATATTTGATCTTAAACCAGGATGAAAGATATCTGAGTCAGTGGTAGATAGGAGTACTGAGAAGACAATATTAAGCATTAGTCTCTAAGCTTTATCTCTACAGAAAGAAGGAAAAGAATTACAGTCAGTGAGGCTCATCTCCATTAGGTGTAGCCAGCTAGAACTTGAGTGTTAGGTGTACTAAATCATCTAGACTCCTCTCTGCAGTTAATAAGGAGAAATAAGCAGTTCTATTGGAAAGTCAATCCTATTGCAATATAAACCTACCCTATGCTGAGTCATCCTTTCTACAGATGATGAACTGAGTTGGATTACATGCATAACCAACTAATGTAGGTGAAGGAAATCCCACCTACCGTGCTTCTTAATTAGCTGGAGACGCTAAGCTCAAATGTTGTTAGTTATCTTCTTCCACATAAAGCAGGAAAATACTGCCCATATAACAATTCCATTCTCTAAACCACCTGAAACATATGAAACATTAAATATAATATTTAAAATTTGGATCTCCCGATTTCCCATTAGGTCATTTCAACTACATGATTTTACAAGGCACTGTAAGCACTCAAATGGAAGCAGTTCAGTTTCTTCCTGTAGAAATGAGAGATTAGTAGCATCAAACTATGCACAAAACCAATCATCTGAAAAATGCCATGGAAGAAAACTCTGACAGGAACTGGATTATACAGTCATAAAAACTTGTCAAGAGAATGTATGAAGCCAGAGTTGGTCTTATTTTTGTTCAATTTAATTTCTTAACTCTGCCTGTTTTTCTTGCAAATGTGTGATTCTGTCTCATTAAAAAAATATGGAAAGAAGCATTTTATTTTCTCTCTCTCCATTTGCATATTAATATAGTAACACTCTAATACATGTAAGCTTTTTTTTCTGTAGCCACCTGTTGAATTTTCAAATGTATTGTTAATGATGGAGGCAACACTACCTACAGTTTTAGTTTCCCAGAACTCCAATACAATCTGTTTTTCAGTGTCTTAGAATGCTGTCAAACTGTAACCAACCCAGTAAAATTTTGTGGACTTGGTATTTGCCCTAGGCTGAAATTTTAGAGGCCATCATTCAAAAGATCTCATCTATTTCTCAGAAAGATATTGAGGGAAAACTCCCTCTTTGCCCATCTCAAAAAATAAAAACAAAAACAAACAAACAAGCAAAAATCTGTTTCTCTGAATAACACCAAGAATATTAGATTTCATGGCAGACACTTAAATTTTAACAGGTGAAAGGTGAAACCTGGGCTAAGCATGTGCCACATGCCATTTCTGTCTCTCTTAGCAATAGACTTTCATACAAAAACTGAGTTTTTCCATGCTTAGACAAGAGCTGAAGCAGTTGGCAGCTGCATGCTTAGAAATTCCTTCCGCACTGGTTGCATTTTCCTGCTTGCTGCCAGCTCTCGAAGCCAGGAAGTCTTTCTCACTCTGTGAACTTGTGTTTTCCATGCTGCTTGCTAAGCTCAGGATCTGTCAAGGAGGATACAGTTTAATTTGAAATGGACAAAAATCAGTTCAGCCAAAGCTTAGAGTCATCATAAACCAGGACAGAGACCACTCAGAGAAAATGCAGCAGATGTTTCAGGTGCACCACAGTTCCTAAACCTTAGAGTTTTCAGCAAGCATTTGGTACAACTCCACTAGGAAATGTGCATTTTAGAGTCCGTGCTGCTCAGCTGAAAGGATGACAATCTCATCCAACAGTTACAAAATAATTTCAAGAAACAAAGAGGTCTGTACAATAGATCTAAAGCTTACCATGCCCATAGCATTGCACTTGAAAGTTGCTTGGTTGCTACCTGATATAGTTTGCTCATTTAGTCCCCCTAGGGCCAGTACGGACTGGACAGGATGTAAAGAACATCCTTTACACCGCTGCTGGAGAGAAAGGTCTCACTTGGAGTCTGTGACAAAGAGCCTCAGGAGAGACCCGGGGCCGACCCCTGGGATTCTGGAGTCGAGCATGCAGGGGGTCGGAAGAGGGCTACACTCCAAGTGAAAAGGAGATCTTAGCTGCATATGAGGGGGTTCGGGCTGCTTCCGAAGTAATCGGTACTGAAACGCAGCTCCTTCTAGCACCTCGACTGCCAGTGCTGTACTGCATGTTTAAAGGAAAGGTTCCCTCCACTCATCATGCGACTGATGCCACTTGGAGCAAGTGGATTGCGCTGATTACACAACGAGCTCGGATGGGGAACCTCAGTCATCCAGGAATCCTAGAGGTGATTGTGGACTGGCCTGAAGGCAAAAAGTTTGAATCATCACTAGGAGAAGAGGTATCTCGCGCTAAAGAAGCCCCACCATACAATGAACTACTAGAAAATGAAAAGAAATATGCCCTGTTCACAGATGGATCGTGTCGTATTGTGGGGAAACTTCGCAGATGGAAAGCTGCTGTGTGGAGCCCCACACGACAAGTTGCAGAGGCTACTGAAGGGAAAGGAGAATCAAGCCAATTTGCAGAGGTAAAGGCTGTCCAGTTGGCCTTGGACGTTGCTGAACGAGAGAGATGGCCAATGCTTTATCTATATACGGACTCATGGATGGTGGCAAATGCTTTATGGGGGTGGTTACAGCAGTGGGAGCAAAATAACTGGCAGCGGAGGGGTAAATCTATTTGGGCAGTTGAACTGTGGAAAGACATTGCTGCCCGAATAAAGGATATGGTCATAAAGGTGCGCCATGTAGATGCTCATGTGCCCAAGAGTCAAGCTACTGAAGAACAACAAAACAACCATCAGGTAGATCAAGCTGCCAAAATTGAGGTAGCTCAACTAGACTTGGACTGGCAGAATAAAGGTGAATTATTTCTAGCTCGGTGGGCCCACGAGACCTCGGGCCATCAAGGAAGAGATGCAACACATAAGTGGGCTAGAGACCAAGGGGTGGACTTGACTATGGACGCTATTGCACAAGTTATTCATGACTGTGACATATGTGCCATAATTAAACAAGCCAAGAGGATGAAAACTCTTTGAGGGGAAGGGCGATGGCAGAAGTATAAATATGGAGAGGCGTGGCAGGTTGATTATATCACCTTGCCAGGATCTCGGAATGGTAAGCATTATGTGCTTACCATGGTGGAGGCAACCACTGGGTGGCTTGAGACATACGCAGTACCCCATGCTACCGCCCGAAACACCATATTGGGTCTAGAGAAACAAGTCCTGTGGCAACATGGCACTCCAGAAAGAATTGAGTCAGATAATGGGACTCATTTCAAAAATTCTCTTGTAAATACTTGGGCCAAAGATCATGGCATTGAGTGGATTTATCATATTCCCTATCATGCACCAGCCTCTGGTAAGATCGAACGCTACAACGGGTTGTTAAAAACCATGTTGAAAGCAATGGGTGGCGGAACATTTAAGAATTAGGAGAAGAATCTGGCAGAAGCCACCTGGCTGGTCAATACCAGAGGATCTATCAATCATGATGGTCCTACCCAATCCAGCTTCCTACATACTGTAGAGGGAGATAAAGTCCCTGTAGTACATGTAAAGAGCATGTTGGGAAAAGCAGTCTGGGTCCTTCCAGCCTCTGGAAAGGGCAAACCTCTCCGTGGAACTGTTTTTGCCCAGGGACCTGGGTCCACTTGGTGGGTGATGCAGAAAAATGGGGATGTTCAATGTGTACCACAAGGGAATTTGATGTTAGGGGAGTGCAATTAGTAGTTCTGTGTATGTATACGGACACGTATGTGTAATGCATTTTAATCATTGTTTGTTTGTATATATGTATATATATATATATATATATATATTGAGCATGATGTAGTGATGTAGAATAAGGGGTGGAATGTCACAGTTTTGTGATTTTGGTTTTTCAGTATTCCACATCATAACATCATGTAGTGCATTGGGAGTTAAAGTGTTAACACTCTAATCCAGCTACCTGTCCCTACACGTCACGGAGGGACGGGCTGGGGGTGGTCTTTCTTCTTGGATTCCCAACGAAGAGGCAAGTGCTCCGATAACCCTCTCTCTCCACTTTGTTTGATTTATCCATCTCAATTAGATTGTATTATATTATATTATAGTTAGTAAAATAAGTTTACCTCCCTAGAGGTCTGCTCGTTTTCTTTCCTTTCCTTTTCCCTTCCCCTCCTCTCTGGGGGGGGGGCTGGGAAGGGGGCCCTTGGGCCCACTGTCCCTGTCATGGGCATAGACTGGTCCAGGTAACCCCGTGACATTCTTTAATATAAAGAGTAGGAAATTAAATTCTCCTTCTCTTCCTTGCACAGACACTCTTTATGGGGGTGGTTTGAAGGAACCCTGATGCTGCAGATATAAGCACTGAAAACTTGGAAACCATCAGGTGAGATGTGCAATGCAGTTAAGTTCATATGCTCAGAAGGCTTTTAATATCTGTTTTTAAATACTCCTCTTCAAAATAAATGTTTAACCTTCCATTCTTGTCCATTCTACACAATACACTGCCTGTGACATCTGTCTCCAAGTCATGTACACATATGTAATGAACGAAGTTCAATTCTATTAAGTGTGGATTCTGTTTATTTTGTATGGTTTCAGCCTATATTCTTCTTCCTCTGTGTCCTGCTTAGTACTATATTAAGGTGAAATATTTTCCTTCAAAACCTTGATTTTTCTTTTAGACATTTTACAGTGAAAATCCTACTTTCTTGCAAAATGAGTTTAAACTGTGAACAGACTTAAAACTGAGAATAAGATTATTTGCTGTTTTCTGGCTAGAAGCAACCAATGAGATATAAGAGCAAACTGGGGGGAAGGAGCAGCAGTTGTTGCTATACCGTACCCACTTGTCCTAACATCAACACCGCCGAGCTTTATCTCAGTAACTCAAACATGAAGTTCCACAGCAGTTAATCTGGAATACATTTTAGTCATTATCACAATGCTAATGAAGATGCCTCTACTTATTGTATCATATTGTACCAGAACCCCTTTTAATGACACAAAACAGTACTTCAGCTACAGGGACGGAAGAGTTTTCCTTCTTCAAATTCTTCTTTAGAATGAATCAGTAAGGGCTGGAATTCTGACAGATAAACTCCATCTAGAGTCCCATGAGTGTCCAATCTTTTGGCTTGCCTGGGATGCATTAAGTGAAGAGGAATTATCTTGGGTTGCATATACAGTATGTAATATACTTAACATATATAAGTAACAAAACTTCTTTCATTATTTTATATTTTCTAATAAAACACAAAAAAAGAGGGCAAGGAACCCATAAAACTAGTGGGTTGTACATGTATGAACATGTACGAATTCTGAACTACAACACAAATCACTGAGATCAATCAGTTTAAAGAAGTAGGTGTGGGGTTTGGATCTTCTGCTACTTCGCAAAGGAATTCTCAGAAGTTAGTTCTGTGCCAAGAAAATAGTCTTAATGCAGGACAGGGGCCCATGAATGAGGGGCCTTTCAAAAGGAGAGGAAAAAACTGCTGTTTAAGTGGAATCAAGATTGGTCAGTGCAAACTTAAATACTTTTAAATACTTTATTTTTGTAAAATTGGTCTTTGGGCCCAGCACCTTATATACTACAGTCCAGTAAAAAGGATCAGACCCTGTATCAAGTTACTTATTTCCTTAGTATTTGGAGATGAACAGACAATGGTACACAGAGGTATTATTTGTATATATAAAAAGGCAGCACAATCCTCTCAACATATTGATTCCTGCTGGAGCCAAGTGATCTGGTCTAAGTCTACACAACATGCTACCTGTGCTGTCTGCCTCCATCCAAGAAACTCTTGGGTTCTTCACGTTGAACAATGTTGAGATGTTGAGTATAAATATGTGCATTAACTCTTGTACATGTCTTTCATTTGATGTATAATGGGAGCACTCTGGCATAAAATTCACATATAAGGGAATGCAAGGACTGTATGAAATCTCCTCATATAATTTTCCAAATGAAATATGACAGTACTGTAGGCAAGAGACTACTGTACCTTGTTTGCATATGTTCCCCTGGATATTGATGCCACAGTTTGTAGTTCAAGCTTTCATGGGAGAAATACAGGCTAAAAAGAAAAAGGTCTATCTAAGCAAAAACACATTTAATTCCCAAGCAACACAAAATGGTCAAAGCAAGGCACTGTTTCAAGATATACAAGGAATTATATGACCATTTTTTCTTCTGTTTTAAGACTATTAGGCTCCTCCAAATATAGCAGTTAATACTACCTTTCTTGGGTAGATATTCCAAATAAATTATATCGTTCTATTGTCATTTCAGCTTTGTTATAGCTTTTGAAACAATGCTGCAATGCCTCAATATGCAAGTCTTTGTTTACTGCATCTAATAGAGCTGTAGAGATCAATACTAGATAGGGTCAGAAATATTTTTAATGTGTTCTTAATAACTTAAACATTCTAGTATCACCTCACAACTATTATAACCACATTTTGGAATCAAGATTACTTTGGTTCACATGTTAGTATTTTGCTTTGTGCTATATGCAGAGCAAGTGCCTCAAAATTTCAAAAACATATATCCTTTATGACCATCTTAAGAATGCTAACTGTGGTGAATCTTATTTGCATTTTTTTTTCCATTGCCAGTTAATCCTGAAATTATTAATTATCAATTCATAGGAAAATTGTTTGCCTTGAAAAATAATGAAATACATCTATTTGTCATCTAAAGCTAATTAGAAGTTAAGGGACAAAATATTAATTTAGGTTACATAAAATCATCTGTAGACTGAGGCTGCCTGGAACCCAGATCTACCCTCTCCAAGCAAATACCTCCTTGCCCCTTACTGATGACAGTGTGATGACTGGAACACAAACAAATGCAGCTGTGGCTGTACCTATTAGTGACACACTCATTTACTATTAGAAAAGTTCTCATTGGATTGATTTTTTCTATTTTTTAATCTTTTGTTTAATCTAAATAACTTTCTTCTAACCCATTTCAATTGGAAAAAATGAATAATGTCATTTTCAGTGGCTAAGCTTAGCTGCTTAGCAATTTGCTTGTCACTGTGCTATGCACACATCCCATCAGAAGTGGGAACACAACTGACTTCTTGAAATTGAGTAGGGGGGTTCCACAGTGATATTTTTTCTGTTTGGAGAGTGTCCTTTTCTGTATCACATGATTGTCTCGTTCTCATCTTTTTCCTCTGCAGAGAACTGAAGACACAATTAAATGACATTAAAAACAAGGAAATACTTCTAAATTAAAGGAATTTGTCTCCAGTTCTCTAGATGAGGTAAGGGTACCGAAACTGTAAACTCTTCAATAACTTTCTGACACTGATTGTTGTGAAAGTGCAGGGAATTCTGGGAAATGTATCACTGGGATGCACTAAGAAAAATTAGGGAAATAATAAAAATTGTGAACAGCTCACTGTCATAGCAAAACCTTTCTTTAGCCTGTCAGAAGAAGCTACGATACTACACATCCTGAGAAAATACTTCAAATGTGATCTATTTGTTTCACTTTCAAATTTATTTTCCTCTTGAGAGGTCCCAGAGGACTGGAGGCTTGCCGATGTGACTCCTGTCTAGAAGAAGGGCCTTAAGGAGGATCGGGAGAACTACAGGCCTGTCAGCCTGACCTCGGTACCAGGGAAATTTATGGAGAAAATCATCTTGCGTGAGATCACATGGCACGTGCATGGCATCCCGGGGATCAGGCCCAGCCAGCACAGGTTCATGAAGGGCAGGTCGTGCTTGACCAACCTCATCTCCTTCTACGACTGGGTGACCAGACTGGTAGACAAGGGAAAGGCTGTTGATGTAGTCTACCTAGACTTCAGCAAAGCCTTTGACATGGTCTCCCACAGTATTCTCCTTGGGAAACTGGCTGCCTGTGGCCTGGACAGGTATATCCTTCTTTGGGTAAGGAACTGGATAGAGGGCCGTGCCCAGCGGGTAGTGGTTAATGGAGTTAAGTCCAGCTGATGACCTGTTTCAAGTGGTGTCCCCCAGGGGTTGATACTGGGGCCCATCTTGTTTAATGTCTTTATTGATGACCTAGATGAGGGGATTCAGTGTACCCTAGGTAAGTTTGCAGATTACACCAAGCTGGGAGGTAGTGTGGATCTGCCTGAGGGTAGGGAGGCCCTTCAGAGGGATTTAGATAAGCTGGATCGCTGGTCTGAGGTGAATGGGATGAGGTTCAACAAGGCCCAGTGCCTGGTCCTGCACTTTGGCCACAATAACCCCATGCAGCACTATAGGCTTGGGGCTGAGTGTCTGGATGACTGTGAAGAGGAAAGGGACCTGGGGGTGTTGGTTGATGCTCGGCTGAATATGAGCCGACAGTGTGCCCAGGTGGCCAAGAAGGCCAATGGCATCCTGGCCTGCTTTAGAAATAGTGTGGCCAGCAGGAGCAGGGAGGTAATCATCCCCCTGTACTCAGCACTGGTGAGGCCGCACCTTGAGTATTGTGTTCAGTTTTGGGCCCCTCACTTCCAGAAAGACATTGAGGCCCTGGAACGTGTCCAGAGAAGGGCAATGAAACTGGTGAGGGGTCTGGAGCACAAGTCTTATGAGGAGCGGCTGAGGGAGCTGGAGTTGCTCAGTCTGGAGAAGAGGAGGCTCAGGGGAGACCTCATTGCGATCTACAACTTCCTGAAGGGAGGTTGTGATGAGGAGGGGTTTGGCCTCTTCTCCCAGGCAACAAACAGGACCCGAGGAAATGGCCACAAGTTGTACCAGATGAGGTTTAGATTAGACATAAGGAAAAACTTTTTCTCTCACAGTGTGGTCATGTACTGGAATGGGCTGCCCAGGGAGGTGATGGAGTCACCATCCCTCACAGTGTTCAAGAGGCGTCTGGATGAGGAGCTATGAGATATGGTTTAGTAGCTTGTGGTAGCAAGGGTAATGGGAGGACTTTTGGACTTGATGACCTTGTAGGTCATTTCCAACCTTGTGATTCTATGATTCTATGATTCTATGATTCAATTGTCTGGTCTGCAATATGTGTACATAGACAACTGATTTATTTTCTGCTACATGGATATCTGTCTGCACCACCAAGATGGTCCCAAAGCTCCTTTGCTATAACCTCCCACATTACTACCAGTCATGATCTTCTTTTTGTTATCTAATCACAGAACAGAAATTCAGGAGGTTTTCACTTGCTCAGACATAGGTGTCTGCAATTTAGGTATCTACATTTGGCTAAACTTAATTTAGCTTGTGTCGTCGCCTTGTTTTACTCTCCTAGTACAGATGTATTAAAAACTTGGTTACAGGATACAGTCTGGAATGTATTCTGCCCTTAATACATTCACATTATCTCCTATTAACAGTAATGGAAATTTTGTATGCGCATCAAGGTAGAATATTTAGTCAAGTATTTGACTGCTTTGACATATATTTATGAACATAACTATACATTTATGCCTTCAGCCAATTTATTTTTGTGATTCTGAGTTTAAATTCATTCATTAATACTTGAAAACAGAAAGAAGCAATATGGAGTCACCATTAATTTAAAGAAAAGCAATCTGATTATACAGTGAAATGTCAGGTACAAGGAAGAAAATGAAGGTTAATTTTTACTTTCTTGACTTGAGATTTGAGATACTGTCACAGTGGTTATCCTATTTAGATCAATTGTTTGGAAAAAAAATTTAGAGATTAAAAATTTATGGTACAATTATCGACTGGGTCATTAGTGTCAGAAAGGGTGCTTATTATTTTGCATAGACAATAAAAGAAATAAATGTCTTAGAATTTGAGATTTTAGAACAATATCTGCAGCTGTGAAGAGTTTTGACTGAGATATGTTATATAAACAAAATCTAATAAAATGTATAGAAATACGCTTTTATTCATGCAATTAGGACTTAATTTCCTAATTGATTCGATCTCATTTTTGGAATTACAGTGAAATTAAGATGTCTGAGAATTACAACATTTTAGATTCATAAAACCATTGAGGATTAATTACAGACTGCATATCTCCTCTACCCATCTACCTTTTTTAAAAAATTATAGCTAAAAATTACTCTATCCTGATCTATTTCTTAATAACTATTCTTTTACTTTATTTTGATTTGAGTACTAAAACACTTGTACCTGTATGTCCTAAAAAACAAATTGCTATATATTATCGAGGTCCCACTAATGGGACCTCATCCACATATGATGAATAATCCATTTGAGAAAAAAACATGTATCATTGTATAATCCTGGATAACTTATCCCACCGAAAAAAAATAGCAAGTCCTCTCCCAACTAATCAGGTATAAAAATAAGGTCTGTCTTAAAGTCAAGGTCCATTCCAAACACATTGATTTACAAATAAATAACAACATAACAAAAATTCCAAACACACATAAAACACAAATCTGTAAAATTTAACATCCAGTTGTTATTGGTTGCTTTGAGATCCTCTGCATTTGCAAATTGTTTAGCTTTGAGGATCTACAATATATGTTATCTGCAGTTGTTATTTTAAAATACAATGTAGGCTTTTGCAAATAAATAAATAAATAAATAAATAAATCCTTCCTAGATGAAAAGGCAAGTATTAAGAGGCTAATGCTTTGCTTTTCAACCAGAATGTCTAGAATGCTGAATTCCATCCAACCTGGCTCCTTTATTACAGTGTTAATGACCTATCCTCGTGTTATGGGCATGCCATAATGCTGAAACACTCTGGAACTGATCAGCTGCTATTATCAAGGAACTCAAATGTTTATTTTTATATCAGGAAATCATATAACCTCTCTTAGAGCTATCTCATGACAAACTGACCCAATTAAAATGCAGTAATAATGTTCATGAACTTTGAATGGTTTCTGCTGATAGGAAATTTCCATATTTGATAGCTCTAGTGTTATTATTTGTGCTAGGTGCATCAGTCTTACCTACTTCACAGTCCTTCAAACTACCAACAAAACAATTACCCAAGCCATAATGTTTGAGTCATAGAATAATAGAAACATCCAAGTTGCAAAAGACTTTCAAGATCACAGAGTTTATCAACCAGACCTACTGAGTCTCATCACTAAACGATGTCCCATAGTGCCACATCCACATGACACTTTAATGCCTCCAGGGACAAGGGCTCCATGACTCCCTTGGGCTTCATAAGTCTTGGACTTATTTCAGTCTTTTGTAAAATCTTAATTCCATCTTCCCCAAGCATAAATGGATGAGATTATGATTATGAGACAAATCAGATTTTGTATGAAGATCAGAGTATTTTTAAAACGTGATTTAGAAGTTCCTTCAAATCCTTGTTTCTTTGAATTCATTGTAAGTTTACACTTATGTCCTTTTTGACATTTCTCATATTTCATTACACATCTATTTTTTTCATTTTTAAATTCTAGTTAGAGTGTGAACACAAATTTGGTCAGTACCATTTTGTCTCATAATGAAAGGGGAAAAAAAAAAAACCAACCAGATAAAAAATTCCAACTTCTAAATTATTTTAGATTAAGAAAAAAAAGTCTTTCAACTTGAAATACATATCCCATAAGGGCTTTATAAGTAAAATTGTACAAATTTTAAAATCTAATATTTCAAAATAAAAATTAAAGTTCTATCTTAACAGTAAGAAAATTTTTCATTTATTTGGTAATTTTCTTCAACTGAAAGTGATTAATTAAAAAAAAAAAAAATTCTGAATTTTGGATCAGACCAGCACTTCTCTGTAAATAAATGTCTGAAAAAAAATCACTCTGCAACATGGATGACTTTGAAACATGGACAGGAGTAAATAAGTTTAAAAAACAAACCTAAAACATGCAATGAAATTGTTCCTATATGTGTATATCCCACCTTCACTTCTTGATGCAGAAGGGAGTCGAATGTGTTGTTACAGAATAACTGAAATATGGTCATCCAGCCCATTCTCTTTTCACCAGAGAAAGGTGCTTGTCATCAGCAGACTGTCAAAACACAGACCTTAGTTCCATTGCTACTTAATTTCTGTGAAGTGTAATAAACTACGAAAATCCAGTCACTAAAACATAATCCTTAGCAGCAATTATCTTACACGGTCATCATGTATAGATAGAGCTGCAGAATACTCCAGTACCAAAATTGATTAAATACATACTGTAAACTTAACTCTGCTTAGGGGAAAAAATAAGAAAAATATGAGTCTTTTCCTGTATTCCTGAAATGACTAGAGTCAGTTGAGAAAGCTCACCCTGCCTCCCAGCATTACTGTGTAGATCATAACAGTATGAACTGCAAGTAAGAAACAACCATGACAAAGGCCAGTGGAAAGTGAGTGTCACTGGGAAACCTGATATAGGGTTCTTTCCAGACCTGCTTTGGTAACTTATCTCCACAAGATTAATTGTATCACCTTGTAAGCGTTAAGTACTTTTTTGACCAGCTCTACAAAAAGTAAACATAAATTAGAAGATACAAGAAAAGAAGAAAATCAAAATTCTACTAAAATGAAAAATTGCCTTTTACACAGAGGTCTTCTTTCCTTGTGTCCTACTAAGGAAGTGGAGTGAATTACATCCATCAGAAGAGATGAATACTAATCTGTGTATATACAAAAGAATCAATAAGACTACGCTCTGTCCACTGCTAAATGAGAAGTTTGATATCAGTAACAACCTACAGCATAAAGTATAGGACATACTTAGAGTCTTTACTCAAATAGCAACAATTTTGTACAGATTCTAAATTGAAAAGGCAACTGTGATTCATCATGAATTTCTCAACATATTTGCCCAGAAGGAAGAGATACAAGATAAATGGAAAAATAATGGAAAAGCACAATGTTGTTGGGTTGTTTTTTTTTAACAAGGTTCTGACAACTGTTAATTTCATTAAAGTTAATACTCTGTTTCCTTTCTGGGAAGTCCTAAGCAACCTTATTTAAGGTAAGATAATAATGTCAGGGAGCAGTACTGAAGATTTTTGTCTCCTTCAGAAACACAAATGCCTCTTGAATGTAGCTAATTTGATGAAAATATTTTGGCTTTCATCCGCACATTAATAAGAAAAAAATAAAAAGCATAGAAATAAAAAATATAGAAAATTAGGATTATAGAATTAAATTCAAGCCAGGTCCCCAGTCTGTCAAGCACTAGAAAAAAATATCATCTGAGTGGACTGGATACATTCAGCGACAGTAGAAATCATTTTATTTTCCTCTATAAGCTTTAAACCTTTTATATTCCCTCCTTTCTCTCACTGATTTTTTTTTTTCATTCACAGTAATGTAATTACTTCAGAAGCTGACATGCTCAAGAAGCAAAGGTTTGAATAGGTATTATGTGTAATTAGAAGAGGAATGAGTTTGACCTTACTGACATCAAGGAAATAAAAAAAAAAAAAAAAAAAAAGGAGAGCCATGGGTAGATAAGTATAAGAAACTAAAAATTCACATGAATATAATTCTTTGTTAGAGTAGTACAAAAGAAGTGAAAAGTGGAGGCACACACTGCTGAATGACACGGCATAGGTCAAGAACAATCAAATAACAGAGCTCCAAAAATCAACCAAATAAGCAAACAAACCAGATATAAAAATATCAAACCAAATTATTCAGCAGAATAACTGAGCAATGAACAGTGTAAACAAAAAAGAGAACTTGTACCTCAGCAGACCTTACACGCTAAAAACACCCGTTCACCAAGCTTACAGGAGAGAAATTACAGGCATAATAGTGGAGGCATAATAGGCAAGATTTAAAATAATTTATAAAGAATTAACTAGTGAAGTAAGATTATTTTGTCATAAACACTTCTACTGATCCAAGGAATTTGGATGCAAAATCAGTCTTCTCAATGGCTCAGTAACATGCCTCATTTGTTTCACCGGAAATGTGAAATCCTGGCATGTATTCTCCAAAACATGCATGCAGAAGTGCTAACTTGTGATTGCACACAACAAATGGGCAGTTATAAGTGCAATCATTTTGTTGGCACATATTATGCACAAAGTAAATCGCAGTTTCTGTATAGTTATCGTGGAATGACTCAAAAGTCCATATTAGGCTGGCAAAAATGAATTCTAAAAGAATACCTTGAATCTCTTTGTTTCATAAATGCGTAAAATCTACTTTTAACATACATGATAGCTATTCCCCATCAGTCATCTGAACAGTTACATAGGAAAGTGTTGATCATACTTAAGAATGTCACACTGTTCCTTGACAAATCTGCAATGTTCTACCAGATAAAATAAATCCAAAAAGGAAAGAGTTTATATTGGTGATCACAGAATCACAGAATCACAGAATCATAGGGGTTGGAAGGGACCTCCAGAGATCATCGAGTCCAACCCCCCTGCCAAAGCAGGTTCCCTACACCAGGTCTCACAGGTGGGCATACAGGCGGGTCTTGAATATCTCCAGAGAATGAGACTCCACAACCTCCCTGGGCAGCCTGTTCCAGTGCTCTGTCACCCTCACCGTAAAGAAGTTCTTGTGCACATTGGTGCGGAACTTCCTATGCTCCAGTTTCCCCTTGTCCTGTCTCCACACACTGCTGAAAAGAGTCTGGCCTTGCCACTTTGCCCCCCACACCTTAGATATTTATGGACCTGGATCAGGTCCCCTCTCAGTCTTCTTTTCTCAAGGCTAAACAGACCCAGTTCACTTAGCCTTTCTTCATAGGGGAGATGCTCCAGGCCCTTCACCATCTTTGTGGCCCTCCGCTGGACTCTTTCCAAGAGAAAGATATTGAGCTGGAAATAAATAGTTTAATAAATAACCTGCAATAAACACCCAAATACAGCATGAAATCTTCTTCTCCAAATAGAAGCCTATCACAGCACAATATCAAACAGTTTTGTTTCCAATGAACATTTTCTTGATTTGAAAGTGCAGCAGTTCACACTCCATGATTTCCACTTGGAGAGTTTTGATTTAACAGAAGTTTCCAACTGAAATTCTGCAAAAACTGACAATATTCATCTGCATTCTCTCTTTATGCTTTTGTTATGAAATGACTAACTGCACCAAAAAGCGTATGGAAAACTGAATAGATCTGTTCCTGAGTTACACCTAAATGTCTACATTCTCTATTACTCTAGACAAGTACTGATAGGGGCAAATTATTATCAACATTATTATTGTTACAGTGTTACAAATTGTTACAATGACAAGTGTATTCATACCTAAAAAAAGAAAAATGGGGGTGAATACACACCAAATAGATAATTACTTATAGAGGCAGGAAAGCAGCAGTTAATTTTAGAAATTTGATGAACATGGTTCATGTTTCTTATTGGAAAAGCTAGAAGCAAAGAGCAATCTATCAGGGATTACGTGCATTGCTGTTTTTACATGGGCAGGATGATGAGCTGCATACTTATGTAGACAGATTACGTAGACAGCAAGTTACTACATTCAGAGTTGTTGCCCTGCTTCCCCACAAAAGACGTTGAAACACATATCGTCATCCATGACCTAGGAGAGCAGTGGTCTGAAAAATAAAGAAATAAATCAGAAAAAAAAAGGAAGAAAAAACTCTCATATTGACTTTTTTGTACTAGTCAGCTGACAACACAAGTCTCATAGTAATTCTGAAGGTTGTAGGTCTTCATAGAAAATCTTGATAGAAATGCCCTTTCCCCAGGCAAGCTTATTTGCAGATATTACAATCATATGTTCCCACTGAAAGGCGGATAATGTCATAAAAGACCGTATTCTTCTATTTCAGATGCCACAATATCATGCAAAAAAATTCTGTATGAAGGTCAAAAAGAGTCTGTATGAAAACATGCAGGTTACTGATGATGATAAAGCTATGTATGTAATTAAATCATATCAGCCACTCTAACACTATTTTTATCATAGCTACAGGAACATGTGAATTTGAGAAAAAACAGGAGGGGAACATCATGTGCTTCTCATATAGGGGCACTTTCTTGATGTCTTCTTTTTCTTATGCAAAACAGAAACAGCTTCAGTCTGTCCCTGATAAGTTTGGGCTGAGGAAGCTGAAGCTTCCAAATGAATTTGCTCTGATACTTCTCCCTGGTATGTAGGCAAAGCTGACAGTCAAATCTCAACATCTTTTCCTTAGTCTTTTAAACTACTACAGTACTTAGACCTGGATTTTTAGTTGGGATATGTGCCTAGGAGGCTATGCAGGACGGTGGATGTAAGAAGCCTCTGTTTTAATGAAGTGCCAGCCTTGATTACCCTTGTAATCAAGTGGGGATAGAAGTCAGCTAAAAGTGACCCCATGCAGGCCACTGTTATTGGTTAAAGCTCTCTTCAGGATGTCTAGATCCTTTTTCAGTAAAGTAGACCAGCTGATAGTACAGGTGAGGCCAAGTCCAGTTGTATTCATGCTGTCAAATAGCTTTGGTCCCATCCACATATTCTGGTTCTCCAACTTTCTCAACCTTTTTTCATATATGCTATAAATATTACTTAGAATTCCTTTTTCAGTGTCTGGCTATGGGTGTGCCTATGTGTTCACAGGAAAGACTCTACCTGAGTGGCAGTGAACAAGTTTGGCTCCTTCTTCCTCATGCTCTCCTCTAGACTATCCCATAAAATTTTACACGTCCATTCCTGCTATTAAGCAGTACTCCAGGAGATATAATGCATGTCCTCACTAGTATGCTGTAAAAATAGTATGCTAGTAAACTCTAGAAGCCAGTTAAAATATTTCTGACAGTCTGAATGGAACAAAGAAATCACAAAAAAAAAGGTAAGTGGAAACAAGAAGACAAGAAATGCCCTACTGGCCTTCATACCCTAGTTCAACGTGTTGTCTCCTGCAGGAGCTGCTGAAAACAGAGATCTGAGGAAAGCTACCAGATTTGTACAGTTACACACATTGAAATGCATATACATTCAACATCTTCCCATAGAGGCCTAAAATAATCAGTGGTCTCAAAAGCTCTTTTCTCGAGTGTTCTCACCAGCAATCTATCATCCTCCTTCAGAAATGATTTACAGATTTCCCTAGTTAGGGAAAGAGAATATTATCAAATCATTTGAGGGAAAAAAATAATAATAAAAGAGGTAATAGAAGATTAACAATTTCAATTAACCATTAGCCAAATTCATCATGTATTAGTCACATACATCTCTTATATTGTACTGAAAGGACCTTTCTAGAGATGTAGTATGCCTCTTCAGTCGTGATATACTTACATCAGCAGAGCTACCTGAGTCATCTTCTTTTTAATCTTATATCTTTTAAAACTTTTTTTTTTTTTCTCACTGATATAGACATATAGTTCTCACTGAATGCAATCCTTGTATTTTTTTCATTATTATTTCCTAGAGCACTGTTTGGTGCCCTCAAAATGCCTGTTGGAAGAGTCATAGCACTGGCATAGACCATCAGTCCATCCAGATGTTGAATTTCTGTCAAAGAGAGCTGGGGAAGAATGTGAGAACTGTGAAAGCATATAGCAAGAGTGCTCCCAGAATGAATGCCTAATAATAGCAACACAAAGGCGTGTTCTCATTTAGCCTCAAGATGTTTCCTCCAGATCTGTTCTGGTATGGAAGATGTATTCCTGTCAGAGTCATAATTCTGTCTCTGCTTTATATACTATTAAATTTATATGTAATTAGTTCAATTAAGAACATTTAGAGTATAAAATGCATAATTCATTCATTTTGGAAATTTTTCTGACATCACTATATTGTATGTCCACCACTCACTTCACAGTGGAACAGAACTATCTCTCCCCAAAATGTCATTTTATGGTTTTCAAATGGAGTAGGTTTTGATTTCCATCAGCCTGGTTTATATTTACACCCTGTGTGGCCTTTTTTCAAGCTGAAAACATTATAAATCTATTCTATGTCTAAGAATACTTCATTCTATGTCTACATTCTATCACATTCTTCAAAATTCAAATGTAAAATCATCATTAATCTGATAACTTTTCCTCTGCAACTGAGACAGTTCTTCATGCTCCAACTACTAAAATATTGTTACATACTTACTTGAGGACAAAGATCCGTGCAAAGGTTAAACTTACCTCATAGATATGGGCTAGGACTCTATGCCAGTAAACTAGAAGTCAATCTCAAGAAACGAAAATCCAGCTGAGTTCTCAATTAAGTGCTGACAGTTCCCCAAGGTAATTATAAAACCCCAACACAGCAAATGATATAAGATGTGGAGAGAGAAGCTAACATGCTACATGAGATTAACCAGCAGATGACTGACACTGTGTATACCTCTGGTTCTCCGCAAAACATGGTAGACTACACTCAAAATATAGTTGTCATTTTAACAAAAAATCTCATCAGGATTAGCTGGATATTCTTTGTCTTCCTGTTGCTTCTGATGGCGAACTTTGGAAAAGTAGCTGTCCAGCAAGAATATCAACAAAAATAATCAAAATCCAAAGGAATGAGGAAAAATGTTAAGTTGACATCAAATGCTATCAAGAGAAGGTAAGTGAGAATAAGATAATTGCTTTTCCAGAAGAGGTATCTGTGTCATGAACATATCTGATACAGATGAACTGAAGCTATCCTCTGTCTCCCACTCAGAAAGCTCACAAAAGTAATTTTTTTCATGATAACAACAGATATACCAGAGATTTTTAAGTCTTGCCCAAAATTGTTTCTTGTCTGAATGGTGATAAAAGGAGCTACAAGGTTAGTGACTCACTATGTTACACCTGTGTACACAGAACAACAGTTACGTTACTCAGAGTCTTCCAATCGTAGGCTCAGTGTCTCAAAAAGAAGTAGAAGATCAAGAGCCTCAGTGTATATTACGGTCTTAATCCACATCCCATTAAATTCAAGATAGGCAGGATATATCTCATCATTTACCACGGGTTTTCTTCAGAGTCAATAGAAAGAAGGTCAATAAAGCCTAAATACTTTAAGATGTAATTCCTTTCATCCTAAAGCAGATAATAGCTTTAGTTACATCAATTTCACGATGAGCCCTGTTGACTATATTGACCAAATCTCCATTGAGTATAATATCATGACTAGCTCAGACACAAATTTACAGTGTAGATATCAAAATCCAGATTAGGTAATTTCCACCAAGGTATTTTATGTCATCTACAATGTACACTGCCAGAAGCCTTGTTTGGGAAAAAGAAGGCTAAAAAGATGAAGGAATGAATCAAAGCAAGAGAAACATTGAGATAAGAAGCATATATCTTAATTGCTATCTGCTGTTGAATGTATTATTTTATCTGGATTGCTTTGCATTTTGTCAGTCTTCATTTGACAGGACTTCATAGCTAAAGACTATATTCTAAGAGGTAAACCTAATGTCAGTGGAAGATTTCTGAGATATGGGATGAAAGGCACAGGGATCAAAGTCAGAGATAGAGACCAGTCTGCAAGACCTTAAAGGCTACCAAAGCATGTTAACTCAGCTAAAGCAGTATGAGTAGCACTGAACATTAATGCAACCACCCAATAGTGAATTATTATTATCTTTTCTGTATTGACATGACAGTCGTTCCCTTCTCTTCATTTGATTGATCACAAAGGGCAGTATTTTCCTGCCTGGAACCAGGCCATATTTTTACTCTGTTTTTATGACATATACACAGCAGTTGGAATTAAAGAAGATTGTCATTAGAGCTCCATTCCAACATTCCATCAGATGAACAACAAATTATCTGAGTTGATTAAATTCACCTTGATAAAGAGGTCAATGTCTGAGGAATCATCGGCTGACAAATTCATAACCACAGACTTCAGGAGGAGTATTCATTAATAATTAACTTCAACTTGCTTCTTGGATAGGAATTTAAAGGTTTTATTCTGACTTTGCTTTTTGAGTCATACATATATTTCACTGTTCTCTGAAAGCAGTGAACAAGAAGAAGATGGAACATTATTGCAGCGCTTTTCTTGGATTATGAACAGTGAGTGGTTTTGTGACTGTTACACAACCAGCTGTATAGATTCCTCAAACCACTCTCCTGCTTGGTCTGAAAATATACTCACCCAGTTTTACCAGAAAAAAAAAGAAAAATAAACAGTCATAACATTCAAAATATCCATCATGTACCTGAAAGAGGCTGAATAATTTCCCCTAGCCTTGTTACATTCATTTAACCAAACAGTAACAAAATAATTTACTCGTGTTGCATTTTAATATTGCAAAAGGATGAGTAAAATATTCCTCTTCCAATGGTAAACTGGAAAGAACATGCACATGCATACATAACTCAAGATTTTTCTTGTTGTTTTTTTGTTTGTTCGTTTTGTTTTGTTTGTTTGTTTGCTTTTTCCAGAAACTACTTCATTTGGACTGATAGTGAACACCAAAGCCACATTATAAAAGCATAGTTAGGATTTCCATTTTCCTCTGAAGAGACATAATATATTCTGATATTCTGTACTAGAAGGAAAATTCATCCTTGAGAATGAGAGGAAACCGGGTAACAGTTTTGGGGTGGCTTAGTCCTAAATTCCATGCTGCTAAAAATTGCTTTGATCATACAATTGAAGAAACTGATATGCATTCAGAAGAAACCTGACTTCCTTTTGGTGTTAATTTCTCATACTACAAGCAGTTTCCTTAGTAAAAATACTATGTCATAGAATACTGCTGTGTCTATCAGAACAGACAGAGGGATAACTTTACAGTTGAAGGCAGCACAATGCTGTTGTACACTGATGGTTGATCACACTCTCACTGTGCTGTAGAATGCATTCAGCACCTACTCAGATTGGATTGTAAACAGTTTAATTTCTTTGTGAAAATATCACAATCCTTTGTGACTAGCATATCTTGTTTATTTAAGCTGGCATCTGGAGCCTAGATGGTTCTTAAGTTATTCTTATACTTGATTTCCTGGTGGGCCTGAGATTCAAGAAGCTCATGTGAAATGACCAAAATTGTACTGGAAGTCATTGGATCAGACAGAATTAAAAAGGCCTAAGATCCATTTGACTTCCATTATTGCCTATTACATTGACACAGTGCGTCTAGAGGATGGTTTCAAAGCTTTGTAAAAATCTGGCTTTTGTATCTTTCCTGGATTGTTTCCAGAAACAAATACTGGCAGCGCACCATGATCTTTCCTCTTGGCAATATTCAACTAAACGACTGTCCGCTCTCAGCTTTGCTGATGTAAATCCAAGACAACGTCACTGAACTCAAGAGTGGGAAATTCATTTCTGTTTCTTCAAAGCTGTTGACTTCAGAGACTTCGTATCCGTAAATCAGAGAACAGACCAGGTACTTCTCACTCTTTCAGTGGGATCGCTGTGTTCAAATTTGACCCATAGTCATATCTTCATCTGAAACCATCCACAGAAATAAAATCAGGTTGTTGGTATTGCTGCAGGCAATTTTCATTTTTTGATGAAATAAGTAACATATACTTACTCCTAATTTGCAGACTGCTGATGGTATTTTATCAGAACTCAGTATAATTGCTAGGTTGTTGTGTTTTGTTTTGTTTTTTTTTTAATAAAATTAATGGAAAAATACAAAATCCTCTGGACAAAGTCTTAAATCAAAGAGTTTAAATTAGTTGGCATCTAAGCAAAATTCTTAAGCAACTATTTCAGTCACAGCCCCTTCATGGAAAACAGCAGCCATAATGATACTGACATAAATACAAATAGAAAACACAGAAAGAAGTGTTAAGCAAGGGAAGCTGCAGACCACATACCTGAATGGAAAAGCAGTGTAGTCTTAATAATGTCTCTAAAGTCAGTGCCAAATTTCCTACAGACTTCAGGACAAGTAAGTCTTCTGTCCTACTCTTTGATGATCACAAACTGTCCAGAACTTCGTTACTCATGATGTCCTTAGTCATGATCATGAGAATATCTAAAGTCTTAATGCTCATCTGTAAGCTTTGAAAAGCAAATAATAGCTCAGTGGAATTTGGAAAAGAGTTAGATTTACCGCTTTTCAGGTTGATTTTTTCAGTTACACAGAAAAACTTACACAAATCTGTTGCTGAATTTAAAGTGGGCAAAGATGTACACCAAACAGCATGGAAATCCATTTAACTATTCCATCCGTTTTGTTTTGAGTGGGCCTCAGGAAGTCGCCTACTCTGCTGTAAAGTTTTTTGTGAACTCATCACATCAGAGGGAAAACAACCCATCTTTGTGCTACAGAGTTCACTGCTACAGTTTATCTACCTGCGTGTTTGATGTCATGGTCTTGCCAGGAATTAACTTAAGACTGTTCAGAAATTTGTCTCTCCTGGCCTTTTAGAAACGTGACTCATTTTCTTTCCATGGTGACATCTCTTATGAAAAGTATAAGCAGAAACATACCAATTATCCGGGACCATCAGTGATTTGCATGTCTGTAATAATCATTTAGCCCTGAAAATATATGCTAAAATATACAAAATATTTATCAGCTTCAATGGAATTTATTGCTCTCCAACATCTTTGAATATCAGGCCAATTTGGGGAACTGGGCCACTGACAGATTTTGTTTCCAATTTTTAAAGTTCTGGCCTTCAATAATTCTACATTAAAAATAGAAAGATAAAATAATAATTAAAAAAAGAGTACAGTGAATTTTGCCAAATGAGAGTAATCTACAGGTTGGATAATGAGAGCCATTGTCAACAGACCACTAAGCTAACCTAGTATAATTTCAGTTTAGCTGGCTGGCATTTAATAGCTTTGACGATCACTTGCTGAAATCTTGCCATGTTACCTGTATACCATGCTGTCTTGTACACTAAGCACACAAATATTTCTTAGGCTAAACCTCAAAAAGGAACAAAAAGAAACTAAAAATTTTCTGTGAGAGGCTCAGCGTAGTCCACGTGATCTGCAATGGCAACAAACCTACATCCCTTCAATGGACAAGACTCAAGATTTTTGTGCTAGAGAGAATAATGTGATATAGCAACAGTGATGCTGTTAATGTCTGAAAAAAGACATGATGAAGTCCTTTCCTATCCTAAATTTCTGTTATGATCATAATCACAATATTTGTTTGTACAGATAAAGTAATGCAAAACTCCTCCGGCTATTTTTTTCTTGTGCACAACCCTGTGCAATGAGTATGATATCATTTGGTATGAAAGCTTGGGCAAGAAAAAATGCATTTAGTCCCAGAGATCCTCCTCACCTCAGTCCCATAGTGGCAGACTTTGATCAGAGTGCTCTGCATCTGTACCCACATTGTTCTCAATATACGAAGGCAGCACAGCGTGCCCCTCGCTGTGCTCCTGTTAGCTGCCACATGTGATTTGAGACCTCCCTAAAGGGAAAGAGAGGATGGAGAGCTGGTCAAAACTGTGATGCCTTGTCTTTGTTTTATTCATGGCTAATGCATGATGCAGCTCTGTGGGACATTTCTTGTTCTCTCCATCTCCCCCTGGGGTCTTTTGGTCACACCAATCATTTAAAGAGAAGATAAAGGCAGATGCATAAAGGCATGGCAAGGGAGGGGTAGCCTGTCCTCCAGCTACTTTGTCAAGTCATTGTGGTTTTCCCCACACAGTCATACTCCTCTAGGCATGGTGGAATACACTTTGATTTTCCATTCTTTCTGAACTCATTATCATCTGAAGTCTGTGACATTGGTACAAATTAACACCTGGTCTCTGTTTCTAAAAAAGAGCAAGCTTACCAGGTGGACATTTAGAAAAATCAATTCCCCCGATAAAGCCAAGGATATTAAAAAGAGAGAAAGAAACACACAGAGATGACAGAGCACAGTTCTCCCACAGAAACAGACAGAGTGGCAGCCAGCCATTGTTCTGAAAGGCAGCATCAGCACCAAGAATCAGATGACTAAGCTTCTGTTAATGAATGAAATATTTTTACTATGCTGAAAAAATTCTGGCACTGCAGAACTCAGGATAAAGGAAGCAATTTGAAGGGCCTTTCTGAAGGACACTATCAGATACCCTTTGCTGCAAAACTTCCAGTTCCCCGGAGAGAAGAGATAATTGTGGATGGTAGCAGGAGTAAAAGAATACAGTTAGTATGGGTTTAATGGGAATGAATATGAATGATTCCAACACAAATACAAAAAGAAAATACAGAAAGAAATGTTAAGCAAGGGAAGCTGCAGAGAGCATATCCAAAGGGCATTCTCCTCTAAATGTTGTGAGAAACATGGACATGATATGGAGATAATAAACAGGAAAGCCCAGGTATTTCTGAATCTTACAAGTGAACAAATAGATGCAGAATCTTGAAATGTTGTGTCCTGCTCAAGTGCCTATTGTCACCCGTCCATTGAAAGACGAGGAGCCTAAGCAGAGACAAAAAGGAACCTGGTACATCTTAGCACAAACCTATTTCATTATAGAGCTGCGGAGTTGTAAAATCTGAAAGGAAGATTCACCAGGATTCTCCTCTTCACTTTATTGGAGGTCCTTCCTATCACAGCCACCATCTGATACCCTGCTCAGAGGTAACCTGTATATCTGCAGTGAACTGATGTGTTGTGGATGCACAAATGCAATGGCATCCAGCACACTGCATTGCTGGTAGTGTGACACTTTTTAGGCTAAAAGAAGACACTGACCAAGTAAAGAGTGTTGGTAGGAAGCATTCATAAGTCGAGGTTATGTCTGACAGTGTCAGTGTCATTCAACTAAAAAGTTTACAAATATTAAAATCTTATTGAGCTTCATTCTAAAAGAAGAATACCTACAGACAATCTTTTTTAAAACAAATCTTGCCTTCAGTACAGTCAAGAAAATGGACAGGTTATATATCAACTAAAAGTTCTGGAGCTGGCAGCACAACTAGGACTGAGTCATCCATAAAATTCCACTACACAGAGGCACAGACTCTGATCCAAGGTTTGCGCTCATGTTTGCAAACCAGGATATCCTCTACTGATTTAGTGAAGTCATTTTACATGATGTAAACAAGCTGGGCTCAGGTGCAGAGGTCAAAGTTGGTCCTGATTTCCTATGAACTTCATTCCCTTTCATTTTGAAAATCAGGTAATTCTAAATAACATTAGATTTCATGCATTAAATATTGAACACAAAGTCCAAGGCTTCACTGGGAACACGGCATCTATAAAGCCTTCATTAACCGTGCTGAGATGCTTTGAAGCTCTGCTGTGCAACTATTAGCTGATCTTACTTAACAAACAGAGATGTAGGCCTACGTGCTGTTTGTGACTGAGCAGGTGATGATTTTCTCTCCACTGCCGCCAGTCAAGGACTTTCCGCTGCCAGCACCCAGGCTCCAGCTCTGGGGTCAGGGTGTGAGTACTCAGAGCTTCAGGCTGCAGCAGGGGAAAAGGGAAATGTTATCTCCATTGATTTCTAGTTCAAAGAAAGCTTTTTGCTTTTATACTTTGAAAAACACAGACTATCAAATCATCTCACAGCCAGGTTAATAGTGGAATTTGTTTTATTTCATGGTTAACATACTGTTGTGCTTAATGCTTGCAGGAATAGAATCTGCTCAGACAGCTATTCCCTCTCTGTATTCACTAACTTCCCTTACAAATCTACAGCCTGCTAATATCAAAGAGATTGTTCTCACAGATGCACAGACTTAAAAATAATTTTGTCCTGTTTTTCCTTACAGATGAAAGCGATTGTTGACGTGAGGTTTCTGTGTAGTGACAAACAATAGTAAGTATTTTTACTTATTTTAAAATAAGATCTGGTACTTTAAAGAGCAGTTCTAAAGCAACTAATGACACACATGACGGGGTTTGAAATCTCATCTTCTAGTGACAATAATCTAATGAGCATATGATAAGGAGTATAAATTTATGCAAAGATAAGGTCAGGCCACAGGATGAATTAAGCATGACACCACTACCGCAGGAACAATGAGGATCAAGTATACTTGCAGATGACTTCACAGGAAGGGGAGCAGGAAGACAAACAGGATACAAGCTAGAAGATATTAAAGGACTATCAGTCTAATAATGAGCATTAGATGACTTAACGCAAGAGAGACTCGTAGTAAATTCCAATAAACAGGGGATATATGTATGCTACAAGAAAAAGATGAGCAGCACTGATTCCTTGCCATTTTAGGTACCTAAAAATGTTTGTGGATTTCACTCATTGACTCATCCGAATTTGTAATCTCTGTTGGAGAAATCATAAAGGAAAATGACAGCCTTAGATCAGTAGACAGCAGCAGAAAAAGATTTAATTTCCAGAAATTTTTATTAGTTTTGGTGACAGGCAGTTTATGAGAGGCGGTTAATAGATTAGTGTTTCAGTGCACCAAGACATCTACTCTGGTATGTCTTCAGTGTGGAGTGGCAGAAGAAGTTTGTGTTTCATCTTCAATATGTCTTATGTGCTTTGCTCTCTGTAGGCAAATGAGGTTTCATTTGTCACAGAAATCTTCTTATGTAATACATAATTTTTGTTTAATACATAGAGGGACTGGAATAAAACTGGAATGATTGAGTATGTAAAGCATGATTTGAAGCTTTCTACATAGTCCTGTGAGAAAGAAAAAAAGATCATAATGAAGATCCATGGAGGCTACAAAATTACTACAGTGGAACCAACTGGTGAACATAAATTATGTCTCTTCCTTTAAATTTGATCTCCAAAGGAAATTAATAAATGCTATAGATCTCACTAAAGATATTCTGCTTTTATCAGTGGAAGTTTTCTCTTCCATTCTTTGCAGACTGATCAACATGACTGCTGCCACACCATTCCTGTGGTGTTCAGTGAAGGTAGGAGAGTTTGCACCAGTTCTGGACTTACTCCCAGAATGTTTCTGGAAACTCAGAAGTAACCCAACCCCAATGAAATCCACCCAAATATGGCATATGGTCCACCCTAAAAGAATCCTAAAAGAAACACATAATGACTAGGACATGTAATCACATTGAGAAACTGTTTGAAAAGAGACAAGTTTTCTGATTGCTGTGTAAATGGTCCCAAGACCTGCATAAAAGCCCTTGCTAACATGGCTACACAAACCCTTTACTAGCAAAAGCAGATAAGATAAGGATATTCTGTTACGGTTGAGTCTTTGAAGCAGTGGCAGTCTAGACAAACCAAGTTTTACTTAACCTCCAGTTAAAGATGAAATAAGCGTGCCTAGAAAGAAAACACATAGTCACTACATTTTAAATATAGGGACTGAAAAAGTGAGTAAAGGAAAAAAAAATTACATACAACTCAAAAGATTATGCAGTTTTCAGTGTCTGTTGACTGGCAGCTCTTTTCAAAGATTACAGTTATTGCAAGAAAGCAACCAATCTCTGTCAGAAATTAAGAGAATATATGAAGTAAAATACTAACATCTTAAAGTGAAGCTAGGCCTCTGGCATTCACATCAGTGAATTACCAAGTCATTCATGCCTTTGAAACCATGCCAGCCTGAACAGTGGCTGCTTGACTAGCTGAAATAAAACACTGTTATTGCACTTTTTTTTTTAACAGTAAGGATATGTTTTCATACCTAGAAGGCACCTCAGAAAATGATCAAGCAGTAAATCTAACATGCCAAAGATCATTCTTTTTGAACATCGTGTAATGCAGTTGTGGATGCGAAACAGAACACTCTGAGTGGGTTGAAAAGGGGGTCAGAAGATGCATAAAATAAAGACTCACTGCTGGTGGTTAAATGTGATTATCTGGAGAACCATCAACTCAGAAAGCTTCTGAGCTGCTGACTGCTGGAAGGAGGGATGCCAGGAAAGGGTCACCTTGCACATAAACTGTGTTCCTTACATTCTTTACTATAAAGTCCTCCACTGGCCAATGTCAGTGAGAACAATGGGCTTTCTCTTGTGTGGTTCAACCATTCTGCCTCTGTGTGCTTCACCTTGGCTGCTATTCTTCATCTCATAGCTCATGAGGACAATTTCTAAATACTATATCTCTGTTCTTTCTCTGCTTCTATAATGAAGTATGAGCAACAGAGGTCGATTTCTCTTGTTCTCAAATACTGTCTGTTCCACATGATTAAGTGTTAATTCATCATAGCCATTAATTTCATAGCTTCCCTGTAGAGTGGAGTAAGTTGCAGTGTCTTAGGATAACAGATTTTCTCCTTACTACAAAAGAATATGTGGAAAAAGAAGAAGGAGATCAGTGCAAAATGTGAGAAGCAAAGGACTGATGGAGGCAGAAATAGGCAGTTATCTATGAAGTAGGCTTGTGTATGTCTCTTCAAATACATATTTTTAAAAGCCATGCCTTAATTAACTTGGCTGATTGGCAGTGATGAGGGAGGTTGCTCTGGTCACCTCTGTCTCTGGACCACAGAACTGTGATATCAGTATTGGAAGACAGAGGTGTAGATGACCTTGAGGAAAATGAAAAATGTTGCCTAACTTCTTTCCTTATCTTCAAATGTGTCCATTGTACCTGGTTGTATTTTTACTCCTGAATGCAGGAGTTATCCTAACCTCCACCCGATCTGGTCAGCCATGCCACAAACTACAGCACTGTAGCATTAGGATGTCTTGTGATGCGGTGTAGCTCTTCAAACTCTGAGATAAGCACATCAGTCCTCTTGTGTGCTAAGGATTTTCTCACAGGATCTGAGACAATTTGCACACTATTAGAGCTTCTGAGAAAACAACTTATTACTGTCAAATGTCAAACTTCAGTGAGCAAGTATCAGCCTGTGCACTATCTTCTGTCTCTCACCACAAAATCAGAATATTTTTTGTTTTGGTTTCTGTTGGCAATTTTGATTTGTTTTCCTGTTGAAAACTATATCCAACATAGGGTCATTTTGTGATACAGGGCACAAGCCCACTCAAACTGGCATTCAACGTATGCCTGGCAATAAAGTAGATGAGTGATGCTTTTGCCATATGGAGACATGAGGCCAATGAAATGAAATGATACAACTCCAAATTTAAATTATCTGTGATTAAATTTGATTCTAGCGTGAAAGAAAACAGTTTTACCTTAGTAAATGTCATAAAATCAATGAAATACTGGGTGCTAAAAGTTGCGGCTTCTAGTTAACGTTTCAGCAGATCTATCTCCTAGGCTATATGAAAATGATAAAAAAGTTTCACCCTCACATTTTTCTCCCTCAAAACCAGATGAAGGCTGGACTTCCACCCCACTGGGACATTGTCCGCAACAGGGGACCAATCTGCGTTACTTGTGATACCAGAGTTGACATCTCTGACTTCCTACCACAGTATTTATCTCAAATCATGAGCTCCTATGAAGAGTCACAGCCTGGAAGTTAGTCTGGGTCCTCTGTAAGTGGGAAAAACCTACCTTTTTATCTCTTACCTTTATGCAAGAAAAACAAGCAATTCACTGCCACTTCCATGTTCATACTTCCACAGTTTCAAAAGAAATTATGTTTGTTTATGTGTCAGAAGCTAATAAAAATCTTAATTTTTATGTATGAGCCTCACTTAAGCTTCCTTGGCTCCTCAGCACCACAGAGCTCACAAATTACTGTTTCTGGATTGAACTAGAAAGGTAATTAAAGCAAACTGATACCCTCTCTTGAAGAGCTAGGGCATTCAGTGAAAAAGAAAACAAATAAATAATTTAAAATCTTACCTTTGCTATTAAATTCAGAGGAAATGTTTGGTATTTTACTGAGGGAAAGTCACAGAGGATATAAACTGGAAGTTCTGTTTCAAGCTTCACAGAGTCCCAGATATAAGATAGTGCCTGGGTTTATCTCCTAGTTCTCGACCCCAGGTCAAGCGTGGATGGTTGTTTGATATCTTGGTCTTGAACTCAAACAGAAACAATGCTGCTGTACAGCAAATGTGCTTAGTAAAATGCAGTGAGCACCTCAGCTAGCACTAGAGACTTGGTATACAATCCCTTTGACTGGATCAAAAAAGAACTGGGAAAATAAAAATAAAAAGAAGCAGCTAGAGAAATTGAATTTATATTCCTCTGTTCTTCAGGAGAACAGCCCATCTTTGGTTTTCCTAGCAGCCATTGTTCTCCTGGAAGACTAGAAAGATAGTAAGACCTTTCTCCCTTGCCTTGAATGTGCTACAGTTTTCCTTTGTCTGTCATGCTGAAAGAACATGGAAATATGAATGAAAGTCATGTGATATAGTTTCCACTATTCCTCCTACATGCTCTTCCATTCTATTGTCCGCTCCACGTTCCTTGAGGCCTCCTGATCTATCTGTTGTATATCTGTGACATACAAACTTGAAAATTGTGATGTCAGTTTTCACTGGTTTGACTACTTATTACAAGTTAAGTTTTTACTTTTGTGGAGTGGTGAGAATGGTTGCAGCAACTTAACTGAAGTCTCATCTGGACTAGCTTTGCATCATCATCTCCCATGTATCCTCCATCGGTATGATCCAAAACACTGTGTGACCCCAGAAAGGTGTCAGCAAGGAAGAATGTGTCAGGAAACAATGTGCATTAATAGAATGACAATCTGTTGCTCATACACCTTAGTCTTGATTATTTAGCATTTCTCTTTTTTGAGTAACATCTTCCATTTCCAATTCCCATTGCTGAGTAGGACTTTCAGCTTCCTTCCACTGAATAATCTGCCATTCTCATTTCTGTCATATTCTTGCCAGTTCTATCTGCGCACAGTGGGTCCTTGAGGAGGAGTTGATGCTCTCATTTCAAACTAATACCACACATGCATAAATAAATGTATTCACACTACTGTCTCAAATACATGGCCATAACAGCACCTCATACTTTCCTGCACTATCTTCTGCATTATGGTCATTAATCTATGTCTTGGCAATGTTTCCTCCTTCATTATCTTCCCTGTTCTTTCATCTCATCTCAGATATTTCCTGAAGGTAACTGGATGATAGAAACAAGCTGCTCTCCTTTCATTCCACATATTTCTCAGTAAGATCAGTCTGAATTTTTCCTGCCTGAACTACTGCCATTCTCATAGTGGAGTGATCCATCTAAGTACTCTGCCTTAGGATCTAAAGGGGAGCTACAGAAAAGAAGGAGATACACTCTTTAGCAGGATCTGTTGTGATAGAACAAGGGGAAATGGTTTCAAGCTTAAAGATTTAGGTTAGATATAAGGAAAATGCTTTTGCACTGAGGGTGGTGAGGCACCGGAACACTTTGCCTGGAGAGGAGGTGGATGGTCCCTGGAGACTTTCAAGGCAAGGCTGGATCAGGCCCTGGGCAACCTGATCTAGCTGTGGATGTCCCTGTTCATTGCAGGGGAGTTGGACTAAATGACCTTTAAAAGTCCCCTCCAACTCTAAGGGTTCTATTATTCTATGATTCTATGTGTTTGGCGCAAGCTGGAAGTGGGCTATTGGGGCTTTCCTTGTAAATTTCAAGGCTTCAGATGCTGCTTTGGTGAGTGCTATAACCTATTTGCCATAAAGAAGCTTTCCTGCTGGGACTGGAGATAGGCTAGGTAGTTAGCAAATTTGCTGTTGACATTTGCTAGCTTTATATCATCAGCTTCATAGAATTTCTATTCTATTCTATTCTATTCTATTCTATTCTATTCTATTCTATTCTATTCTATTAATTTCATTTCATTTCAGAGCTCTTCTCTTGTAAGGGGATTTTCCACGTGGATTTTGCAGTCAATTGACAGCTTTGCTTTCTAAAGGATAAGATCCAGGGGAAAATCTGCCCTTAATAATTATTCTATCTTTGTTCATTATCCCATGTCGGAAATAATTAAGCTAGGCTAATAAAAATGCTTTATGCAGTGTACAAAGAAATACCATGTCCCAGCTCTCCTCCTCTGAAGGTATTTCCCTCTGCTTCCTCACTCCCCAACCTTTCTCTGCCTCTCACCCTGAGATTGGAACCCACTGCTTACTGTGGAGCATCCTGATTTTCTGCCACAATCCTTGTTTCTGTTTTGTTTGATCCTACTTTGCTGAAGTAAGTTTTTCTTCAGTTGCAGTTTGTGAGTTATGAATCCTTTTGCTAAGTGTGGAGTTCATACTTTCTGTTGATTTACTGGCAGTAAAATATTGTCTGATGAGATTTCTTAGCACAATTGTATTCTCATCCAAGGATGAATTTTTACCTTTCAAAGACAAACAGAGCTTCACTTGAAGATAAAAAGGCAGGGAGATGAAGAATGTAAACAGAGTTTAGATTCTCTTATCACAGTTAAAGAAGAAAAAAAATGCCCCAAACTATTTTAAACAGAGGCCCTACATAAGGAAGTCTGTAAAACCACTTCCCATTTCGTAGGACAGGATATGCCAAAGAAATGATACAGCTTGGCACAAATAACAAAGATAATTTCTACTTTATTTAAATATTACAAGGACGTTTAAAGACCTCTCAGGATATAAATCCCATTTTGATTACATTCTTCAACTTTACTTTAATGTTCAGCTTTCTCTGGGTAGAAGGGGAAACAAGGAAGATAGTCAAAACTTGTGGTTTGTAGAAATTATGAGCATCCTGTATGCAGGTCTGGAAATTTCTTCCCTTTGTAAGCCTAGAGAAGGAAACCAGCATGTAATCTTCTCCCCATTACTTTACTGGCACTCTTTTATTACTTATGGCTAACCTGAAAGATGAGAGGTAATTTAAACTCTAATTGTCTCAATAAGAGTGAAGCAAAGAAAACAAAACTATATTAAAACAAACAGATAGCAGCCACAGAATCCATGCTCAGTCAGGCTCATCACCCTTGGGACACTGATGGATGGATCAGGATTCAAAACCTGAAGGCTGGGATCACTGATGAGAACTGCCCCTGCTGGCTGCTGAACAGATGAGCACCCTCAAATATACACATTCTCAGCTAATGGAAATCTGTACTTCTCTGCAGGAGTCAATAAAGAGATATTAATATTCAGCAGCTGGGAATCCAGCCTATAAGGTTTACAATTTGGGTTAATCTCAGCATTCTCAAATGTTGAATCCAACAACACGGCATGAAAGGTCTCTCAGGACTTTGCCATTTGTAAATGCCAGTAAAAACCTCACAAGTGTCAAGTAAACTGTTCCACAAACGCAGGCTGTCACTTCTTGCACACATGCTGGATTCTAAAGAAAGAAGAAAAAAAAGGAAAAAAAAAAAAAAAAGGAAAACAACTTGAGAGAGCTGTAAGAATTTAATTAGGAGTGCAATCCTATAGGCATCTTGTTCTTAAACCAGTTACATTAGATGGATGAGTAATGATATTAAAAGCCAGTAGCTCAGGTCCCACAGGGAGAAAAGCTGGGGGAAACTGAACTGCTGGGGGAAAAAAAAAAAAACAAAAACATCTGTTTTCCATTAGGGAATGATTCTGCAATGTGGCACACAGAACTGACTATGGTTTGGTTCTTCCTTCTATACTGGGTTTAATTCTACTCATAATGAAAACTCTAGAAAGCACTGTGTTACGAATAAAAGAAAGGAGTTACAGAAGCCTCATGGGAAAGAGAATATACATTAAAAACTCTAGTCCAACCTAAACTTTATGCTTCTAGTTCATAACAGTGGAAAGCATAATTGAAATCAGGGAAAATCCCAATTAGGCCTACAGCATACATGATATATTTTGTTTAAATAAGCCAACGTGCCTGTTTCTTTTTATTCAGTGCCAAACAATAAACAAAAAGCAAAGCGAAGAACTACTTTTCCGTGTCTGCACCATTTTCTTAGACATAGTAGTAGTTCTCTTGCTAAGATCTGACAACTCTTGAAAGTCAGAATGGGCAGCACCTATCCACGTACATATTGCTGATCAATTAAACCTGTTCTGGAAGTAATAACTGCATATTTTTAAAATGTTATTCCTTGTTACAGACAACATAGAAGCAAGAAATCTTCCAAATAATCCCAAATTTCCCAAATTACTCCGCAGATACATTTGTAAGTTTCAAGAGGGAAGCCTCGTTTGTGCACCACTGCTCTGTGATCTCACTGGAAAGATGTAATGAAGGAGTTCCTCCTCAGTGTGCAGTGTAATGACTCCAGGCACTGTTTTGCACCTTAGTTCAAGCAGTGCACATTCAAGTGATGTTGTCAAAGACACAAACTGGAGTTGAGAATCCAGATCCTCCAGGTAAATTTTGACAGTGCATCTCCAGATGTGAAATTATTTCAGTCTGTGGCCAAGGGCACATGGGAGGAAAGGCTCTTTGAAAATATGTTCCCCAACCTTGTGTGAGACTGGGCACAGCCCACCTCTAAATTAGCTAAGGAAAGCATTTCTGATCCGAGGAGAGAAAAGGACATTTGCCAGAGAAATATTTTCGGGACATGGTTAACAATAGTAACTAGAAAGGTCATCATAGGGCATCAACTAATGTTTGTTCCTGCGCCTTTCACTGAGCAACCTTAAAATAAGGTTGGTTTAATATAAATAACAACTCAACCAATTAAAAAAGAAAACTAAGAAGGGCCCCTGTTCACTGTCACCTTATAACATGAGTGAACTTATGCAGAGATCTTATTGCAGTTCGGTGATAGCATCTTTGCTCCTTATTAAGCCAGCCAGTTAATAGAAACAGCTGCCAAAAATAAGTCCTGTGCCTCCTGGGCAAGGACACAACAACCCTAACTGGGACAATGGAGGCAGGCTGGAGAGTGTAGAGTCTGAAAAGCGAAAGGAAGAGGGCAATCATCAAAACAAGTTTGTTTTGTTCTCACCGCTGGGTGTGTCCTTGTTTTAAGTGAGGAAGTAACTCAGTGTAACATCCCCATCAGCTGAAAGACCTCAGCTTTACGGTAATTGAAGTTCACTTTTTCACATCACTTTGCTCTTCCGTAACACTTTGCTGCATTTTCATAATGGACCAGTGGTCTCACATCAGTCCTGGTAAGACTGATTAATTTTACAACCAAGGCCTCCCTTGTGAAGCAATTGCTGTAAAAAAGCTGTTCCTGTATATACATCCACATATGTTCTCTTCCCATTACTTCTCAAGCACTGAATGCAGGCAAAAAAGAAGCAGAATCTCTCTCTGGGAATTCTGAGGGACAAAAGAGCCTTTCTGTGTGGATTACTACTGAAGATAAGAAAACAAATTGTTGCAGAGTCCTCTGTTCTTATTTCCAGAGCTTTTTTGCCCATCTCAAGCATCCTGCAGAGCAAGCAGCAGCCACAACTGCTACACAGATCTTTCTTTAAATACCTCTCCAGACTGCCATCAGTTTGCCTTGACTCTGCCATACAAGAAGTTCAGGCCAAGATACAGAAGCCTGGATGGAGCCCATGATGGTGTAGATCCATCAGAGACTCTCCAGAAAACAGAAGATGGCCAAAGAACAATGTCTTTTATTAAATTATTTCTTCCCAAGTATGTTTGGAAACTGAGTTCCATATGGGTAAGAAAAGAGAGAAAAAGGCATCATGGCTTTCCACTACTGACAGCTGCTTAGAAGTAAGATGACACATCATAAAGTTATGCATAGTGCTTCAAGGCCTTTATTTCCCTCTGTTTTCCTGGAATAAAAAATTAAGTCACTGGAGTGATACTCAGCATATGGACCATATTTTATGGTCCATTATGGAACAGTTGGTATGGAAACTTCTGAAAGTAGTAGCACAACATGCAACAGCTGTTTGTGCAACACCAAGGGCAGGACTATACCCAGAAACCCTGCAGATTTGAAACACCTGATACATAAACAATCACCCGGGGCTGTGTTCACTGCTGGATGCTTTTTTAGGTAACCTCAAAAATGCTGCAGGTTTCACTGGGGAAAAGAGATGATAGCAATAATAGGTTAATCTGAGCTATTTGGTTAAAAATAAAACCACTTAGCTTGTGCAGGTGCTCTATCTTAAAACAGGATGTGGGGTAAGCTGTGAATATCATCAGAAATTGCTCTTTTTTGGGGTGGCACCAAGAATATAGGTTCTTTAGCAACCTTTCTATTTAACCTGTGTGGTTTCCTGACAGCTCTGCTTTTCTGTGACTTCTCAGAATAGTGTGCAAGTCATAGGACAATTTTGTTGATGAGCATGGAATCATTACCTGTTTAAATTGAACAGATAATGATCGGAGGCTATAATGCATTTAGCAAGGCAGAGTCTTTCTCTGCTTCAAGAACTCAATAGTTTATTTTTCTTGACAGTGGTGCTGATCTGCAGGATGAGTATTTTTCCAAATCCAATCATTTTTTTCTCTACCAGTTATAGTTTCGTGTCTATGGTTTCCAATTCTTTCGATAAACTGGAGATCAAACAAAATTCCCTCCCCAGCTCAGGCACAGCAAGATTGCCAGCAAGTGCACAGTAAAAATCTAAAAGAAAATCCACAATGACCTTTACATTTATGGAACCATTCAGTGTTACTAGGAAGAAACAGCCTCTGAATGGCAAAGTTTATTATATCTTTTTACTAGTATATTTGGTTTAAAACTACTTAACAGTTGTGCAGCAATCTGCCATAAAAATTTAAACCACCAAGGTTTTGATGTTCTACATCAGGGAACAAAGGCAAACATATAATCCCCAAGCTGTCCAATTTTCTGTCCTTAAATTAGCTCAGTGGAGCAAAGAAGTCCCTTCTCGAGCATCTGAAACATCATGTCTCTGACTTGGAAGGAATACGTAATAGTAACAGCAACCTTTGCATAGCTTTTTCTGAGAACTGATAGACAAGCAGGTAACAGGTCTGTGAAAGTTCACCATTCGTCCCTTCATTCCCACCTCCCTCCCCTTTTTATTTTCTCTGCAGGATATAATGAACATAACTGACACCTCAAATGTTTATCAGAATGAATTAGTGTGCTCTTTTCCCCATTTGTGACGGTTAGACGTCTTCATTTCATCACATTCAGAAATGCATTTAATATCTTAAGATATATTTAATATCTTAATGTCCATGCGGCTGCCTGTGGTGTGAGTTCTGTCATTCAAGTTTATAGAAAATACTCGCACTGCTATATCAAACTTAAGGGAGAGAACTACTAAAAATCATATTGCTGTTTCTTACCTTTCTCACATTTTACTCTAATCCCTTGAATGAATGCAACAGCTAGCAGGAAAAAAAAAAAGGAAAAAATACGAATGGTATTTTGGTAGCTGAGAGCGTTTGGGGTTTTCAGGTCTTAATAACTTCATAGTTCTGAAGAACTGGCTTACAGCATGGGCTGCAATACAAGCCCACACATCAAAAGGGTGTGGCATTCAGCAGTTTCACAGTTCTCTGTGCAGAAAAACTGCATGTCTCACTTTTGATCATCACAGCAGTTGTGTATGATACCACTCACACACAAAACTGTGAGTTTGTAAACTACTTTGTAAACACCATGGTGTTTGTAACCACCAAGTAGAACCAAGAGAATCATTTTTGTTGTTTGCCCTCAAGGTAAACAATATTGCTAATAGCAAGGCTGTGAAAATTCAATACATTGACAGAACAATTTTCACTGTGAAGTACTTTATGACTTAGAGTTTCAGCTGTGATATCATTACCAGGTTTCTGCCAGGAGTGCAGACAAGAAATATTTCCATCAGCGACTAATACAGGGACTTCAGAGCAGCAAATTCCACATGCTGCTCAGTAACTTTATCAGATAGCAGAAATGCCAGAATTTTCTTACAAACAGTATTTTTAATGACCATAGCTGTGAAGGCCTTGGGCTTCTGTTTCACAGAAGGCATGACACCTTCAGAACAGCCCTCCTTCATGTCCAGACAAGGCTCTGGGTCTGAGGAAGGATGCAATGTGTTTTATCACTCACATTGCTTCCAGCAGTACTTAAACACCCCCTGCTCTCTGTTGTTGACTTCCACCTTCAGAGTTCAGATGCAGTGCAGTGTCTTGAAGCAGTGCACCGGTTCAGAAAAGGGAGTGCATCAAGTTTTCTTAATGTTTGCATGAAGAACATTTATAGTCTGACTCACAACTCACCAAAATCAATGGATATCTCAGTGGAACTAGACTAAGCCATAAGCAAGGAGAGTCATTTCATATTGTGGACTTCTGTTGATTCTTTTTGGCTAAAGCTCATTTATTTTTAAATGGCAACAACTCTCAACACTTGACTATTTACACTGCTCTTGTATCAACAAATATTTTACCCAAAGTGTTGCAGTAATTAACATATAAATAAACCATGTCTTTTCAAAACTGGTGACATATGTTAGCAAGTGTTTGCCAACATAAAGCTTAGCACAGCAAATACAGGGAGATCCCATTTCTTCATCTTTTAAGGCAGGCTGTTGCTAAGACAGGTCATTAACAAGTTGCGGAACCTCCAGTTGTGATCCATATGGCACGAACTAACAGCTATCAACCACATCCATCTCACCAGCCTGAACAGCACATATGCAAAGATTTTCAGGAATGCAGGTTACAAGGTACACAAAAGCAATAGGGAGATGCATCTAGAGCTGATGTAATTTGGCATGGCTCAATCAAGCAGTCGCAGCTCTTGGCATTGATTTTCCCCTTTTCTTCAGCTTTACTTCAGGGGATTTTTTTCCTCAATATTAGCACTGTAGCTGTAAAGATCTACATCTTTGTCATGTTGGATTAATGCAGATCATGTCACTGATTTGAGAACTAAAGGTGTTCAATGTGTTGAAATCTAAAAAAATTCTGTAAAAAATCTACTGCAATGTATAAAATATTACAGACTTTAAGCATTTGCATATTAAAATATTTAATAAGTTAATATATGGTAAAATAATAAGTTAATATGGTAGTACAATAAATTCTACAAGGTGGACAGATTGCTGCTGTCCCTTTATGGTCACATACAGGGAACAGAGTGCTTGATTTTCATATCTGCCAGTGGAGATGGAGGCCTCACTGTACTGAATTTAAATAGTTATTTGTTGATATTCTTTTCATTAGTAGATGTTTAGAAATATTATGTTTATATATATTTATTTATATACATAAATCTTAGAAATAACTTCAAAACCACTGTTGGAAGAAGTTGCAACTCCCTCAAGTGAGATGCCTTGAGTTTTTGCTTTGTTGGACTGAGAAAAACCCAAGTCAAGTCAACTGAAAAGACTCAGAAGATTGCACAAGAGCAGAGAGAGTGATGGGCAATACACAGGCATGTCAACCTGACCTTGATTATCAGGAAAGGATATAGAGCAGATCATCCTGAATGTCATCCCATGGCATGTATGGGACAACTGAGTGACCAGATGAATCCAGCATGGTCTTATGAAAAGAAAGTCCTGCGTGACTAGCCAGATCTGATTAACCTGATCTATGACAAGATGATCTCCTTAGTAGTTGAGAGATAGGCTGTGGATGTTGTTTGCCTGGGTTTTCGTAAAGCGTTTAATGCTGTTTCACACAGTACTCTCCTGGAGAAACTGGCTGATTGTGGTTTGGACAGATGTGTAGATAGCTGGCACAAGAATCCAGCTGAAGAACTGGCTCACTGGCCAGGCATAGAAAGTCCTAATGAAATGAGTTAAATCCAGGTGGTGGCTGGTCATCAACGGCATCCCCCATGGCTCAGTGCTGGAGCCAATTTTGTTGAAGGGTTTCTGTAAGTGATCTGGATGTGGGGATTGAGTGCATCCTCACTATGTTCATAGACATTATCAAGTTAGGTGGGAATGTTGATCTGCTTGAGGGCAGAAAGTCTTTGAAAAGTATCTGGATAGTCTCGATTGATGGGCCTTGCCCAATTGCATGACATTCAACAAGGTTAAACATCAGGTGCTACACTTCATTTGTAACAAACCCATGCAGCAATATATGCTTAGGGAAGACTGTCTGGAAAGTTGCCCAGCAGTAAAGGACCTGGGGGTGTAAGTCAACAGCCAGTTGAACATGAGCCAGAAGTGTTCCCAGGTGGCCAGGAATTCCTATGGCATCCTGGCTTGTGTCAGAAATAGGGTAGTCAGCAGGCCTAGGGGAGGAACTGTCCCCCTGTATTCAATACTGGTGAGACCACACCTCAAATATTGTGTTGAGTTTTGGAAGGATACGGAGTTGCATGAGCATGTGCAGAGAAGAACAGTAAAGTTAGTGAAGGGACTGGAAGAGTTATGAGGAGTAGCTGGGGAAACTGGGCTTGTTTAGTATGAAGAGGAGGCCCAGGGGAAATATCATCACTCTTTACAACTACCTGAAAAGAAGTTGGTCTCTTTCACAGAATCACAGAATCATACAATAGCTTGGGTCAGAACAGACCTTAAAGATCATCTAGTTTCAACACTCCAGCTGTCAACAGAGTTGTCAACCGCTAGATCAGGCTGCCCAGAACCCTATTTAACGTGGACTTGAATGCTTCCAGGGATGGGGCGTCCACAGCTTCTACAGGCAATCTGTTCCACTGCCTCACCAAACTGAGTGAAAAATTTCTTCCTAACACTTAACCTAAATGTCCCCACTTTTAGTTTGAAGCCATTCCCCCTTGTCCTATCACTCTCAGACCATGTAAAAATGTCTCTCTCGTTTAAAAGGTCCCCTCAACTGGGAGGGGGTCCCCTCCCTGGACTAGGAGTTATACTCAGTGGTCTCCAGGAGTCTTCTGGATTGCTTGCAGGTTGCTGTGTGTTTTCCCAGGGGATATCTGTGTGGTTGAAATCCCCCACCAGGATGAGAGCCTGCAAGCATGTATCTTGCTTGTATTTCAAGCAAGAAGGCCATGTCAGCAGGCTGCCCTTGATCAGGTAGCCTGTAATAGAACCCAACCACCAGATGCCTTTATTGGTCATATTTTTGGCTTAGCTACTGTCTTTCTTTGGGACCTTGGCATATCATTTCTCTCCCTTGTCTTTCTGTTCTGCCTCCCCCCAGTTCTCTGCCTTGTCTGCTTATATTGGTCTGTTGAGATCTCACATGAGAATGAAAACCGCTGGACCAGTTTGTCTACAGTTTCATCTTATGTGCCTGTTTCACTTAATGCCTCATGTTGACAGAACCCACTGTCCTGATCTGTGATGACCTGCAGAAGCAATGGCTGACTTTACCAGATTATCAGCCACTGAAATAAGAATAAGGAATCTTAAGTAAATTATAGATAGTATTATGGTGCTGACACCATAGAACCCTATCTGCTCATTTCTTTGACTAAGATGTCATGGAAATATACAGCCTTGTGAGTATCATAAGATGCCTGCAGATGCCACATAGAGCTGTGTGGTCTATTACAAGTCTAGGCTCAGCCTGGGTTTGTGAACCAAGTATTAACAGGGCCTCTAACAAGGTGGAGCATCCTTGAGTTTAGCCCAGACATGAATTTACATTTGAGAACCACTTGGTTAAGAACACCAAAGAAAATAATAATAATCAGACATTAGAAAAAGTAGTAGAAAGAATCTTTTATGCTTTAAGAACTAAAAACCCTTTAGGGCCCTTTGCTTGTGAAAGGCATCTAATTTCTCTTCATATAGAGCTCGTGTGATGTTTTGGCAGGTTATAACAGAGCCCATCGTTTTTGCCTGATAAGAAATGTACTCATCTATTGTAATGGAGACAGCCTCCCTCATTCCTGCTTTACTTCTGGCCCTTCACATCTTCCCCTTGTTTCTACACATTAGTACTGCTACAGTGATGGTGAGTGGGAGTACCCTGGTGCTTAGGGCCTGCCCCAAAATGGCCTGCTGAGGAGATCTGAATCCAGGTCTCCCTGTGTCTTATCACTGAACAACATAAAAGGCAGTAGGTCTCTCTCAAAACGTGGTAGCTGCTTTTTAAAAAGGGAAAGTGATTCACTTCCTTGGCACTCAGAATGATATCTTTGGAGTGTATGTTTGGGTTGTGAATCACTAAATCTTGGAGGTGGAAACTCTGAGGTGCAGAGGTAACATTTCAGACTTGTCTTCCAGGTGTGTCCTATAGAAACATGTAGGTACTCCTCTGTTCAGTGCTATTATTTCTGCCTTTGCAAACGCTACCCACTCCAATTGCTGCACAGTATGCAGACAGGTACTTAAGTCCTTCTGAGGACATCCCGGTCATATTAAAATTGAAAAGCTAAGGTCAGCAGCAGGAACTGCTTAGTATATGCATTAGGTTAGGATTCAGAAAAAGAAACTACGAGGAGCATTGTGACACAACTAACTGCAAAGAGAAACAAGTAGTACTGACTGACAGACTTGTCACACAGCCAGGTATAATAAGGTTCTAGCTCCATGTGGAAGAAATATTTTGTGAGTGCTTATTTACTTTTCATTACTCTCAATTTTTATATTCTAAGGAAAATTTTGGATGACAAAATGCTTTAGAGAGCAGTCTTACCCAAATAATAGAACAGATTCAATTGACAGAACAAATAAACTTGAATACTTGAGCACAAGAGTAAGCATAAATAGGGAGGAGAGAGGAGTGGGGGAGGCAGAACAGAGAGTTAGTGAGGGAAATGACATGCCAAGGTCACAAAGAAAGACAGTAGCTAAGCCAAAAATAGAATTCGGTGCAAAAACAGCAAAGGACTGGCTTTTGTAGGTATTTTTTCTAAGGTTTAACAGGTTACATCCTGTTTATTAAACTTACACAGTTATTATTATTATTATTATTATTATTTCTTAAGCGGATTCTAATAGCAGTTTTAAATATGGCTCAGGATTTTCCTCTTTTGCATAACGTTCCCTTGTCCCACCTTCTTCTAAATTATCCAATGGGAGCAATGTGTTTTTAATGAGAAAGCAATCAACAGGAGGTCTGGTGTTTTGATGTCTCTGAGACAGCAAAAATCCTCTAGGTGCATACACAGATCCACTATTTTGGGGATTTGCACCATACAGCTTGCTATGTGAGACATAGGGCCATTTTCACTAAATGAGCAAAACTTGTGATACTGAGCTGGGAGTTGGAGTTGTTGCAGTCTGTGATGATACAGAACACTTGTAAGGGCCCATCACAAAGAAGGCTGCAGAAGCACTCCAAGGGACCAAGATCCAGGATGTTACAAACTCATCTGCCCTAAGCCAGCAGTGCTGGAGCCTGATGTAAAAGCAAGACAAAATAACAAGATCAAATATAGTATACTTCAAATCACATCTTTTCAGATCGTCTGAGTAATAATGTGATCCAACAGCCAGGTATTATTCTAATTTGAGCAGGGAACCAGAGAAACAGGAGGAAGCAACACCTGAGGATATTTCTGATGAAGTGGAAGATGAGAGTTTGTTGTAAGAACTGTAGTTTTAACCCTCAAATCCATAGAAGCACAACAAAGATGATTTGCCGAGTTTCAAAGCCTTCCCTCTTCTCTAGTTGCTAAATGTGCTATCCTTGCTCCAGAAACCACAGTTTTTTAGGGGCTCGGTTCATTTAGCTAAGCCTGCCCAGGAGCAGCAAAAGAATGACTTCTTCTAGACAAAAACAATGTGGTAGGTGAGCAATTGGCTGATGGGTCGGGCCAAAGGGTTATAGTGAAGGAGGTTACAACAGGCTGGCAGCTGGTCACTAGTGGGATTCCCCAGGACTCCAGTTTAGGGCCAGTTTTATTTCATGTTTTCATAAATGTAGGAGTATAAGGTGTTCTGTGTAAGTTTGCTTATGATACTAAATTGGGAGGAGCTGCTGACTCTGTCAAGCAAGGAGAGGCCTTGCAGAGTGATAGAGCTCGGCAGTTACCAACTGCATGAACTTTAACAATGTTCCAGATTATGCACTTAGGAATGGGCAAGTCTGGCTGTAGATACTGGAGGATGAGAGCAGCCCTACTGAAAGGGATCTGAGGGTCTTGATCAACAGCAAGTTGAACATGAGTCAGTGGTGTGCCCTGGCAACGAGGAAGGCCAACCGTACTGTGGGGTGCATCAAGGACATCATTGCCAGTTCAAAGGAAGTGACTGTCCCACTCTACACTGCACTAGTGCGGACTCACCTCGAACACTGTGTGCAGTTTTGGGTGCCACAGTACAAAAAGGAACATAAAACTATTAGAGAGTATCCAAAGGAGGGCTACAAAGGTGGTGAAGTGTTTGGAGGGCAAAACATATGAGGAGCAGCTGAGGTCCCTGGGTGTGCTCAGCACAGAGCAGAGGAGCTGAGGGGAGGCCTCATGGTGGCTGCAGCTCCTCACAGGGAGCGGAGGGCAGTGAAGAGCTCTGCTCTCTGTAGCAGAGACAGGGCCTGAGGGAACGGCATGGAGTTGTGTCAGGGGAGGGAAGGCTGGGGGTTAGGAAGAAGTTCTTCACCAGAGGGTGATGGGCATGGAATAGGCTCCCCAGGGCAGTGGGCATGGCCCCAAGCTGCTCGGTTTCAAGGAGCGTTTGAACATCACTCCCAGATGTAGGGTTTGGATTTTGAGTGGTCCTGTATGAAGCCAGGAGTTAGACTTGATAATCTTTATAAGTCCCTTCCAACTCAGGATGTTCTCTGATTCTGTTATTCAATCTGGTGTATATTTATTTTTTGAAGAGCTAAAATCAGAATAAATTGCATTTTTCAAAGAGTTGCATCTAGTGATTTTTCACTGGCACAGCAACATACAGTTGAAACACTCATAAGCTTAAGGTTAAGAAATAATCAATGGAGCAAACGAATTAAAACAAATGTCTCATTCACATCACTATTTCATGGGAAATATTATTCATTGTCTGTCAATTAGCCTTATTAGTAACTCCAGCAGGACAGAAATGACCTGAAGGTTAGAAAGAGATTATTCAGTCTAAAAGCTTGTTTCTTCAAAGAAAGATTAAATCTACCTTTGAGAAAATTGTGTCTTGGTCTTTTAAAAGAATCAGTATCAGAAAAAACATAGATGAAATCTGGTCAGAAATCTTTGCTGATGATTTAAAGTTTTTATCCTTAGGTGTTAAAGATAGTAAGACTGTCCAGTTAATTTCTTCCATTGTACAGTGCAAGGATATGTCATCCAGCTTACCACACTAACCAGCAAAAATTTTTTATTCTTGTAATAGCTGGTTTGGGTTCATGCTCTGCCTGATGTGACCTACTGGCTTCACAGTCTCAGCTTTGCCTGTATTACTTTGAGTGTTGTCATTCTTTTCAGTAACTTCAGCTGGAACAATGAATCTAAATGTCCATAAATCATGAGAATATTTGAATTCAGATCTGATTTTGGTGCCATGGAGGTATCTGTTGGAGACAGACTAACTTTACTTCACTCCAAAAAGTTGCAGTCTTGTGAGTATTGTGGCAACAAGGTCCTCAAGAATAATTTTTATGTTGTTTCAGTAGAACATAGAAGTTTTTCAGTGTTTGTGAAAAATATCATATTGCTTCTATTTAATTGCTGAACCATGAATTTGGGGCTCTAATTTCACATAATCCCACATTAGAAAATGTACCGTATAATCTCTCTTCATCTCAGATTCTCCATCAATCAACTAGGAATAATAGCAGCTGATCTAGGAGTAGTATGGCCTTTAATTAATGTGTGCACAGCATGTTGAGATCCCTGGAGAATAAGATGCTTTAGAACATCAAAGAATAAACAATGACATGCTTTGTGTTATGTCTCAGAGTCAGGATATTTTAACATTAAGCTTCAGACCTGTAAGGGATAGAGAGTGAATCCCTGTGCAGCTCTGAGTAAAATCGAAATGTGCCTCTGCCAACGAAGTAATAGGCAAATTCAAAAACATATATTTCCTATATTATCAGGCTGAGAAAATATTTCTGCATGTTTTCCCACTCCTTGTCCTCTTGTTAACCCCACTATTGCTGAAATGTTCAGTTATGGACTACAACAGAGTGATTCTCATAATCTCCTTAATGCCATGGAGGGGTGTTTGAGGTTGCCAGCACAGGCAACACCCATCTGGCAAATCTCAGCTGTTCTCTGTCTGTCCCAAAGGTGTACTTATACTTACAGAATATGATGTTTTAGTAGTGTCAGTGGAACCAGTTTGGAAGCTGAACATCACACTGCAGTGCCCTCCACTATGACAGAATAGTTACTGGTGGCTGGCCTTCCTTTTCACCTTGCTGGTTCTTTGTGAAGAAAGTCTAACTACTGATCTTGCTGAAGATTTGGGGAAGGAACTGGATGACTGTAAGCGTTTGACTGAACTCTTACTACTGCAAAGTGGGGAAGCTACATGCTTGAAGTTACAGGTAACCTAAAGTTACAGGCTTAGGAGAGGATGTTTTTTTGTTTGAGAAGTGAGCAGAAAGCCCAAGAGAGAACAACAATTAATTCTACAGTGATTGTAAACCCACAGAAGAGGTATCGTACATAAGAAGAAATAACAACAGAGTGTTTATATGTATATGCTGCACCTATAGACACAAAGTGACAGTTTACAAAAGCTGTGTATTTTTCCCATATGAATTCTTAGTTTTTATTATGTAGTTGATCCTACTGCTGCAAACACTGAATGCAAGCCATTCAGAAGTGCCAAGTAAACTGTCTAGAAGACTTAAAATGAAAAACAAATCTGCAGCTGAAATACGGCAGGGATCTTTTGGACTTCTTGAGCGCTATGTTGTTGATAATTGAGATAGTGTCTAATTGTGTTGTAAAGATATTTGTTTTTTTTTTTGTTTGTTTTTTTACACAAGAGTATAGTGAAAATTGGTCTAATGCCGTCAAAAAATATATTTATTATCTATTCATTTCATTAGTTATTTTTCCATCTATCTGTCAATTTATTTATTTATATTTAAGGGCAATTTTGTTGTGATCTTTTTCTCCTTCTATTAGGTTATCATTCAAGAACCACTTTGAATGCTAAGTACCTGAAATTTTTTCCTGCATGTCTATGATTTGTGAAAACCATATAATGACAAACATTGATCCTTATTCAGAAACAAATTCAAGGGTTCTATAACTCATTCCTTTTTACAACCTCCCAAATGTTTAAAAGAAATCACATGTTTTATGATCGCTGAAATTGTCATTACCCTTTGAGGTTTATAGCTGAGACTGCAAAATTCCATTATTTATTTATTTATTTATTTATTTATTTATTTTGCTTTGCCTTTCCAATGACATCTCTTCATAGTTTAGCTTTCCCATTTTTTCTGCCTTTTCTATGCAGCAGCAACAGAGTTAGTGAAAGACAGAGACAAAACCAAAGGGAATGCTGAATGTCACAGAGGATTAACACAGAGCATTTTGGGGTCTGCAGGATTGGCAGGAAACATCATCAAAGCTTGACTAGCCAAGAGTGTGCAGTTATAGTTTTCAAGGTAGTAAAAGATTCCAAACGTACAAAAATATACTCATATGAAGATATTGTTTATGAGAATAAATCTTTCCTGTATCTGGCTGGAGTTTCTAAAGATGAGAGGGAAGTCTGGATCGCTTGCAGAAGTGCAAGCATATTGCACTAGGAGGTCAGTCCCTCACAGGAGATAAAGAAATGGAGAATGGCATAGAGCAAGGTGAATTTTCCAATTTTCACTCAAAGCATGGGTTCTAAGCCTGTATCTTACACTTCCCTCTCCTCCCTCTTTTCACTATAGCACCTGCTCTTGTGGAAAATGTCCCTATTCATATCAAGTGGGTTAGAACTAAATGAACTTCAAGGTTTCTTCTAACCCCAAACATCCTATGATTCTATGATATAGTGTGTCTATTGCAGATAATTATATGTGTTGCTTTTTTCTATAGAAAAGGTTGCTTCACACCCGAGCCATTATTTGGGATACATAGTTTATCTAGGAGTTCAGTTTGATGGTAATTTGAATATGAGTCAGCACTGTGACCCCGATGCCAAAGGAGCTGATTGCACCCTGGGGTGCATCAGGACCAGTGCTGAGGAGGGATTGTCCCCTCTGCTCTGCACTGTGTGGCCCCACTCCAAGCACTGTATGCAGTTTTGGGTGCTACAATACAAAAAGGACATAAAACTGTTAGAGAATGTCAAAAGGAGGGTTACAAAAATGGTGAAGGTTCTGGAGGGCAAGACGTATTAGGATCAGCTGAGGTGCCTGGGTTTCTCAGCCCAGACAGAGGAAGATGAGGAGAGGCCTCATGGCGGCTGCAGCTCCTCTCAGAGAGCAGTGCTCTCTGGTGACAGTGACAGGACCCAAGGGAACAGCATGGAGCTGCAACAGGATCCAAGGGAATGGCATGGAGCTGAGTAAGGGAGGGTCAGATAGGGGTTAGGAAGAGTTTCTTCACCAGAGGGTGGTGGGCATGGAATGGGCTCCCTAGGTTCCTTCCAACCCAGGTCACTGCAAGTCATCTTTGCATTTTGAATCAACATCAAGACAGAAAGTAAAAGTTACCAATAGATGTTATATTTATACAGCTAAAGGAAGTTCAGAGTAGAAATCCGTAGGTGTTTGTGCTGTTAAATCTTACAAAATGTAGCAGAAAAGCAGAGTGAAGAACTACATGTCAAATTATGCAAATGATACATATTGATCTGACTTAATAAAATCTACAAGTAATTAGGAAAGTTGTAGGAAAATCTTGCAAGAATGAGTGAGTGAGAAGTAAAATAGCAGGTACAATTCATGTGGCAAACAATATGAATAAAATTATATTCGCAGTGATGGATTCCACCTTAGCTTTTCTCACACAAGATAAAAATCTAGGAACTGCTGAGTGTAATGCCCAGTAAAGCATCCCTCCAGTGCTCAAGGACAGTCAAAATGGTAGAGAGCTACCAAAAGGATAAAAGGAAACCATAAAACATCTATATATATGCTCTGTATAAATTTACAGAATATAAACTGATGAAAAGTCTTTGAACTCAGTTATGATGACCCCATTCTTTTGTTATGTATGGTCATTTTGAGGGGTTGGTCATGTAGGTAAATGGACTTCTGTTTTGATTCTCAGGAGTGGTTCTTGTGTTAAGCAACGTGACTAACAGCTGCTTTGCATTTGTTCAAAACCCATCTACCAGGGAAAATTACATTTAAGAATAAGACAACAATTGGATATTGATAAGCAGGATGATGATATAAGCTTAGCAGAATGAATGATTTCTGAGTATCCAAAGCAAGTTGGTGTTCAAAGAGTAGGTTTTTCACTGGTACTGCAAATTAGACCTCATATCCCTCAGGTTGAACAAACAGTGGCACTGATTATTTCTAAGCACTTCAGTCCCTAGATGCATAATTACTAACAATACAATCTCTTAAATTGTATACCAGATCTCTAATTTTAGGATACTATATTTTAGTCCACATTGCTGAAAGACATTTCTAATCAATACCCAATCTTGTTGATGTTTTTCCCCTTCCATGCTGGTTTAATGTCAGCAGTTAGGAAACACAGCTCTGTTCCTACAATGATTTACAAGTATATTGATTATCCTTATTCTAGCCATGTCAAAGCAGCTCAGTGGTATTCATAAGACCACAAGTAATTCAGTCTCCATTTTATAATAAAGCAAGGATGGCCCTGCCTCAGAGAGAACATATTTTTGAAGGGATTTTGGATCCTGAGCCTACCCAAGCACCTGAGCATATAGGAAGAAGCAAAGCATTGATGGAACAAATGATGGGAAAATCAGAAACAATGAGAAGCGCATCATGATTATGTGCACTCTCAAGGCCTCACCTCTTCTCTGTGGGGTGGACACACAACCCTATATGGATTTCTCTCTGTTCTTTTTTAGAACTGGTCCCCCACTCTGGCACTAATGTACCTGGAGATGGTGGAATAATCAAAATTGCCATGGCTGAGGGCTGTGATGATCTCACATTATAGAGAGGACTTCACATCTCCAAGGCTTAGGTGAGATGAAGGACTACTGACTGCAGAGATAGTGCAGGTGCAGGACAGAAATGCTGGAGGCAGAGATGCTTACAAGCATAGACCTGATTATGTTATCATAGCTACTGAACTCTCAAAGCTCCTTTGACCACCTTTGGCCAGCAGCTGTGTAGACTTCTCAGCGGAGTCTGAGGTTGCTTCAGCCAGGTCAGCAGGTGAGGAGAAGTTAAGCTGAGCCTCTGGGAATTGCCCTTCCTGCTTGTCTCCAAGGGAGGCATGACCACTGAATGCATGTTTCAAAGGAGGCAGATTAAAGTCTTAAAGATCTACTCTCACTTTTTTTCAGAATAAAATACTGCAGTTACAATGAGAACAGCAGAGACAGCTTAGCTTCTGTTTTAATACAGACAGCAAGAAGCAATTCTGCTGTGCATAGCACTCAGCTGACTGCATCTTCCACCAAGCATCCTTCTCTTGGGGCTCATCAGCATGGCATCATCTCTGAGCCTCACTGCCTGATGTTTAAGACTCCCTAGCACTGTCTGGATCACTTTAGCTGAAAGGGCAGTTCCTCTTGACTGAGGCAAGTGTATCAGCCTGAGCCCCTCACCTCTGGAGCTGAAATTCTCTTACAAAAGTGCCGCTGCAGCAGCTATGCTCTGCCTCTTCCTTGTCAGTCATAGCTGTCTGCAGGCTGCTTCTGCATTTTTCATCTCCCATGCAAGTTGGAAGGAAAGAAATAATACATAGCTCAGCTGTTTCTGTCTGTAGGCATTTAAGCTGGTAAGACTCAGCTGTATAAATCTTCCCAGCTGTGAGAACCACAGTGTTTTTATTCCCGTGATAAAGCCTTTGGCTCTAAATGTATTTCAGGGATATTCAAAGTGGAAATCTTTCTCTCCATCTGGGGAATTGCTTGGTGTCGACTGACAAGGAAATGGGAGGTCAATAGCATTAAAGAAAAAAAAAAAAAGGATAGAATTAACTTTATAGTAAACCTCAGTGTGTGTTTTAGGAAGAGAGGAGCAGAGAGAAGATGGGGGGGAGGGGAAGTTTGACTTACACAGTCTTTCATTGAAAACTAATGCAGCCATCCCCAAGGCCATATGCTGCTAAGATCTGGCATTTTCGTGCTTCAGTGGAAAAGGAAGACCGTTACTTTCCCTTATAGTAACCTTTGCTGATTAATCAGTTTAGTGACACTGAAGTCAGTTCCAGTGGGAAATAATTGCTGTCACTCTCAGACACAATATGGAAATAAGATGCCATGGTGATAGCAACTGTTTTGAAGGGCTGGTAAAAAAAATCCAGATCAAAGATCAATGTCTGGTAGGCAAAAGTTTTCACTTCAAGTCAAGGAGAAAAGAGCTTAGGCATAGAGGTTTCTCCTAAACCTGACAAGGCTTGGACAACAAATGGACAAATTTTAATAAAAATCTGGATACAATGACATGTTCATGCTGCAGGTTCGACTAAAACCCAGGGCTCAGACTTGCAGCAGAATATGAGTGTCTCCAAATCTAAAGGGTGTTTCAAAGGTCAGCTGCTTAGACAAGTAAGGTAGATATGTTGCTACAGTGCTAAATTTTGGCTTCCATGCCTGGTTCTGCCAAAGACTTCCTGTTGCTGACCTTGTACATAACCTTCAGTTGCTTTTTCTGCTTCAGTTTCTCATCTGTAAAAAGAGCAATGAGCGCTCTCCTGTCTCCAAGGGAGTTATAATGATATCAAAATGCCTAATGTTTGTACACGTGGTAATGAGCTGAGATGGGCTTGAGATACTTTTTTTTTTTTTTTTAAGTTCATTAAAGAAAGCTGTTCCATCGGTATATAACTCTTTATTTTTTCGTGTGTTCCAGATAAGCTCTATTTGTGAGGCAAATATACACCAGTTTATATTCAGAAGCAATTCTGAACCTTGCAGTTCACTTTTATTCTTGAGTTGCCCAAAAGAGAGTCAAATTTATACTCCTTTACCACACCAGAAAAGACCACTGACTCAGCAGATTGAATATCCTGCTGCAATCCATGTCCTCAGCAGACAGGATTTACAGTATATGTAAGGGGAATTCCTGTTTCAGAGACAAAAAATTATACAGTGATAATAGCCCACAAACAAACTTGATCTTAAATGTTTAACCAAGAATTTCCCAAGTTTATACTATTTCAAAGGGCTAACTTTTTAAATAATAATAAAAAAAATAATACATTTCATCTTTCTTTAAAGAGTGATATATTGTCAGCATTATTAATACCTTAGTGATATTTCTCATCTGGGAATAAATATGTGGATTTGAATTATGCACAGAGCTATAAACAAAGCAAAAGCAAATACAGCACCTACCATTTCCCCTGACATCCATATTTCTAGGAGGTAAATGAAAGCAAACCAAAGCAAATCACTGTGATCATGAAAACATATGGCACTGAAAGCAAGGAAATGCACCACAAGACTTACAGGGGAATCAGAGTCTTACTGCCATCAGCATAATGAAAATTTGTTCCCATGCTGTTCTGGCATTGCAGGCCTCAGCCAGAAAGATAAATGTGCTGGTATATGGTGATAAATTCAATTATTTTATATTTCCACTGAACTTATGTGATCTAGGAATGTGACTTCTTTCCTTCCCATTTGCAGGATTTGGATGGCTCATTGCTGCCTGCAATAAATGAGCCTGGATATGTAACATCTCTCAGGATCCAAATAAAGGATATTCCCTTAGAATCACTCGGTGGTGTAGTCAAATGGTGCATGGGCAGTGAAAGCCTGCATTAAGACCCCTGGTACTGGGAAACCTTCAGCTGCACAGGTACAAAGAGGGAGGAGCTAAGAAGAGTGATGAATTTGCCTGGTTAGCAATTAACACCAATTAATACCTTGACTCAGTCTATATTTCAACACAGATATCTCACTTATAAGATATTTGGAAAGAAAGATACAGGTCTCGTGAACAAGTGTAGCGTACTCTTAAAGTGTTGCCCTCAGGTCACATGTGGACTGCAAGTGCTAGTGCATAGCCCAGCCAGGAAGAGCAACTGGACACCCTGAAGAGGGAATTTTACTCACCACAGGGAATGTATGAGAGTCCAAGACAATTTCCCATCCTCTGAACAAAGGAAAAATGCAAAAACTGTACAATTCCATAATAGGACTTGAAAAGCTTTTGGCTGTAGTCCACAAGTTTCCCCTGTGAGGGACAGATTGCTCCACTTCTATGTGCTACCTACTGATGTTATCTGTGGAAAATGATTTAAGTGGGCACTTAAATTCCTTTGGAGATAGAAGTTAATCAGTTTTGGAACAAAATATGTTAGCACAAAGATGGTCAACCAAAATGAGACTTTGTTGAGGGTTAATATATTACTGAAAGATAATCTTTTCACTATATAGTAATAGATGGTGTGTTTCACTTAATAATTCATATAGCACTTCTTATGTCCACCTTCTCTTTTCCTCACCTGTTATATCATCTCGATGATGACCATCAATCACTGTGAATCGTATGCCAGTGTATCTTTTAGCCATTTGAAAGTGCATTTAAAGTGGCAGAAAAAAAATTAATGACCTACTGGGCAAAAATCACAACTGCAGCGTTTCAGAAGTTTTATTAAAAAATCCAATTAAACTTACTGCCATTCACCCAAGACAAGAAAATGGGATAGATGCCAAATTAGTTCCCAAAATAGCTCCTTTTGAGAATGCAAACTTTTTCGTTTGGCTGCTTGAGGTTTTTTTGCTTGGTTAGTGGCTGACTTCACATTTATAATCATTTTCATTGTTATTATACTATATTATTGTATTGTATTGTATTACACATTACATATCATATTTGATATTGTTATTATATTTTACCATTGTTTTTACTGTCCAACATCACATGTGGCATCCATTACTTGCCTCTCCTTTGTAGCCACTCTGACACTCATTCTTGCTCTGAGTATTCAGGCAGCTCCTCTCTTCCATCTACTATGGCAAATGCAAATATTTAGGGTTATTAACCTAAGTACAAAGACTTTATTCCATATTGAAAACCAGCACATCTCACAGAAAAGCAGCATACATCAGATTCTAGCAAAGAGTGACCCCTCTATCAGCATACTAATTCATAGAATCATAGAGTTATTAAGGTTGGAAAAGACCACTGAGATCATCTAGTCCAGCCATCAACCCATAGCCACCCTTCCCACAGAACCACATCCCTCGGTGCCTCATCTACACACTTCTTGAAAACCTCCAGAAACAGTGACTTCACCACCTCCTTGGGCAGACACTTCCTGGTCCTGGATACCTCCCCAGACCTTCGCCTTGTCACTGTGTAGCCATTCTTAGGGAAACAGGAAGCAAGACACAGTACTCTAACAATGAGATGAAGTGAAAGAGAAAGAATAATTCTAATTCAAGTCCAGGGATAACTGGATGGAGAGAGGTGGTATGCAAATGAGAGAGCCAAGAGGAAGGTCTCTCTTCAAGCTAGGATATTAGAAGATCTATGCATATTACCTGCCTCTGAAGATTTCCTGTATGAGATACTGGAAGACTCACATTTCCAAACTTCAATGCCTGATCTACAAAATGATGTTATGGTTTTTGGTTAGGCCTTCGAAAGATTCTCATTAGTCATACATGCAACAGTGATCACTACAAGTTCCTCAGGAATAAAATGGTATGATACTCCTTTATGATTACTATCATCTCTTCATTTGCAATCTAGCACTTAGGTACCATAGAAAGAAACATCTTTGATGTACACTAGATTAACTTATCCATAAAACCCTTTAAACATGCCATAAAAACTTTTGGTGCATAACGATTTGGAACTGAAGTATTTTTATAAAGGGAATGGGAAATTCAGGAATTATTTCTATATCCCAGCGGTTATGTAGCTGGGAATATCTCTCTAAAAACAGTGACATCTAAAGGGGAAAGAGTGTTTATTTTCATCGCGGTTTAAACCTGTCAGGTGGCTCAGCACTACACAGTCATTCGCTCCCTCACACCCACTTCCCAGTAGGGCATGGTGAGAATCAAAAAAAAGAAGCGGAACTTGTGAATTGAGATAAAACTATTTACTAAGATAGAGAAAATCATTATGACTATATATATATTTATATGAATGTATATAACAAGTGCTGCACAAGCAATTGCTCATCACCCTCTAACTGGTGCCCAGCTAGCTCCTCAGCAAGTGGAAGAACAAAATGAACTCCAATCCCCTTCAAAATTCCTTCTGCATGATGTCTCTCTGGCCAGTTTAAGTCAGCTGTCCTAATTCTGTTCCCTTCCAGCTCCCCGGGCCCTTTGCTGAGAATGACAATGGCTCTGTGCAGCACTGCTTAGCAGCAAATATAAACATCAGTGTGTTATCAGCATTGTTTTTCTCCTAGAATGAAAACGTAGCACCATTGCAGACACACTGAAAAAAACAATTCTGTCTCAGCTGAAACAGAAAATTTTATTGTCTCTAAGATTAGCACAAGCTTGTAATAACTTTTATCTTCAACAACCTTATTCTTATTTACACTAAAGATATCCTACAGAGAGTTATAGAACAACTGTTACAGCCTAACCAAGACCAATTTGCAAAAAGACAAATCTTGAGGAAGAGAGCTATCTAATGGATCTGTTAGCTGGATGCATCATTTTGACTTGACTTTGGGAAGACCTTAAAACAAAGCCACTGGCAGAGGCAGGAGGAGGAATCTAGAGTGGTTATTCACTGTTCTGCACTCCTTCAAATATAATGTCTGGTCCTCAGGCTTTAAATGTTAAATAATAAACTACATTTGTTTTTGCCATCAACTCTGGAGAGTAATAAAATATACTTCAGAAGGGCTGGCAATCTCATCCTTCTGTTCCCCAGGGACTGATCACCCTGGCACAGATTCATTCACATAAGTGCATAATCCTCATGATCACTCAGCAGGGAGCTCCTCCATTCAGGATCAGAGGTTTCCTGGGTATCATCAAGCCCTTCTCTGCTAAGATGAAAGGGCCAACTTTGGAGTCAACAGTAATGAGATACTGAATAGGGAGACAAACTTTATGGTGATAGTTTTAACTATTTTTGCCAGAAGGCATCCAAATCCTAGAATTTGTGACACCAGTTCCATAATCCTTCTGTCTTCTTTGTCAGTATTAGGTAAAGAAGAACATGGGTTGCCTACTCATTCACTGTGTGAAGCTGCTGTGTAGCTTATTCTAGCAGACCTGTGGATTCTGTAACTTGAGGAAAATTTCTTTATCACCCATGAGAGATTCAGCTTATTTCTCTTTTAAATGACCTGTATTAGCTCTTTCATTTTCAGGGAAAGAAACTCATTTTCAACCTGAGACTCTGCCCAAATCTGGCTATATGTACAGCCTGACAATTTAAGATGACTCCTGATGTTTCTGTTTAGTTCTTATCTGAGGTGAAATTCTCAAAATAAAATAACTCAGAACCATGTTCCTCTTTCAATTGAACATCTATGAATTTAGATCTCTGTGGAAGTCAAAGAGTAGTAAGCTTAGATGACCATTGGAAAATCACTTGTTGTCAAGGTCATTTAGGCACTTTTGAAGATGATCTTATTTTTCAGTTGGATGAAGGCCGGAGAACAGCCTGAAGGAGAATTAAAAAGTACTTAGCCCGTATATTTATGATCTATGTAAAGTGTTGAATATTTTGATTATTTTCTCAAAAAAAGCTTTAATTTTTTTAGACCAAGATGCAATCAACCTCAAAAAAGTTTGTTTTCGAGTGAAGGGCAGCATCATTCATGAGGATAAATTCCTAATCCTTTATGCAATAGATCCAGGGCATGGTGAACTGGATGCTGTTTCTCCAGGCTTTATATTTATATGCACTTAGATCAGCCTTTTGGGATATAGGAGTGTCTGTGCTGGAAGTTCGCCTGAAGTTTAAAGCACTAAAATAACATTTCAGACACAGCAGAAGTCATTTGATTTAAGAGAATTTGTGACCCCAGAATTAACTATTGTTCACCCAGGTTTCCAGCAGCACAGTATCCTCCTCCCTTTATCAGAGAGGGGAGTGTCATCAGATCCACCAAGAAACATACAACACATTGCATGGTCAAACAAGAATGAGCACAAGCCCTGTCATTTTATTTCCCCATAGATCTAATTTTCTGCACAGAAGAGCACTTCGATCTGCAGTTGGGATCAGTAGGAGGCAGAGATGGAGGCATACATCAGCAGTCCACATTTTTAGAGCTGACATATACATGCACACTCTTGCCACCTACGATGACCCCTATTTCATTCTGAGACTGTTGTTCTGGCTTGGGATGATAATAAAGGAAACTTTGTGAAATACAGACCACCAGGAAAACACTGAGCTGTTGCTGACTCTGAGCAACTAGGTCATGTGTAGGAGGTGGCAGCATGCTTGATTGCCCTAATTTTTTGTTCCTGGATCAGCCCCAAATCCAGAGAGTAGCAAGATAGTTTACAGCTCTGTCTTGGGTCCATTCCTCCCCTGGTTATGTCTGGTTTGGTGTAACTAGTTTCTTTCAAATTGATCATTCTGGGTAGATTCTTGGGTGCATTAAAAAGAGTGTGACCAGCAGGTCGAGGGAGGTGATCCTCCCCCTCTACTCTGCCCTGGTAAGGCCTCATCTGGAGTACTGTGTCCAGTTCTGGGCTCCCCAGTACAAAAAAGACAGGGATCTCTTGGAAAGAGTCCAGCGGAGGACCACAAAGATGGTGAAGGGCCTGGAGCATCTCCCCTGTGAAGGCTAAGTGAACTGGGTCTGTTTAGGCTTGAGAAAAGAAGACTGAGAGGGGACCTGATCCAGGTCCATAAATATCTAAGGTGTGGGGAGCAAAGTGGCAAGGCCAGACTCTTTTCAGCAGTGTGTGGAGACAGGACAAGGGGAAACAGCCAGAAACTGGAGCATAGGAAGTTCCGCACCAATGTGCGCAAGAACTTCTTTACGGTGAGGGTGACGGAGCACTGGAACAGGCTGCCCAGGGAGGTTGTGGAGTCTCCTTCTCTGGAGATATTCAAGACCCGCCTGGACACCTACCTGTGTGACCTGCTGTAGGGAACCTGCTTTGGCAGGGGGGTTGGACTCGATGACTTCTGGAGGTCCCTTCCAACCCCTATGATTCTGTGATTCTGTGATTCTTGTCAGCATTAAGAGACTGGCTTGGGTACCCACAACTACCTCACATTAGTCCTGTACTGTAGCTGACATCAAATTCTGACTGTAGGACAAAAGATTCTCCCTCATTGCTCCAACTGTCATGTCCAACACAAATATGCAGTGCAAGATATAGACAATTTTTTTTAAATATTCTAGTGAAATCTGATCAGTGCAGAATGGGGATCAGTGCAGAATGGGGAACTTGGACATGACATTTGATAGTGGTGATGATTGCATTTAACCTCATCAGTCATTCCTGATCTACTTAAGCATGTGCATCATGCTGAACAAAAATATTCACAGAGACACGATCAATATGTTTCTTGTAACACTGGATGACCCCTCAATTTTTCAGATCACAACGATCTGAACTGCAAACATCTACTTTTAATACACATTTCTGTTTAGTTTACAGTGCTAAACAGAAAAGAGAACTAAATCCAGCACTAGGGAAAACAAGAGTTACAGTCATCCTGCCAATATAATGAATATTATTTTGTACATTATTATCTATCCAGTAGCACCACTAGTAGGACCATTGATCCTCTGTACCTAAAGCACTGCAGCAGAATTGTTTGCCAGTATCTGTTAAGCAAAACCGTAGTTGTGATTGGTAGAATATCGACCACTTTGCATGCTGATGTTATGCTGTGTCACAGCTCTTTTTCAACTGGATTATTATACTGCAACCTGTCATGGAGTACCTGTTCTTCAACAAGTTTCTTTGCATATTTTCTCTCTTACTCTCTTTTTCTCTTTTCCTCTAAGTGAAAACATGGCTCTAATACTGACTTTGGTAAGCCTCACAGCTCTTTCTCTTATTCTGAAGAAAAGTCATACCACTAGTTCACAAAGAAACCAACTTAGCTTTTCTTTGTGACACTACCATTGTGTGAATCCACCCTGCTTCATAGCCAGAAGCTGTCTTGGTATTTTATTTGGCTCTTTGGCAGCTTCTTTCTGGTTAAAACTGGAATTTTACTTTTGGAAAATACTACAGGGGGAGAAAGGGAGCAAAAATAAGAAGGAGAAATACCTGATGTTCAATAACTAATGAAAAATATAAACACTACCAATGATGCAGCTGAAAAGATGTCATGAATCAATGAGACAGCTGGACAAAGGCATGTTGAGAGCTAGGAATCAGGGAAACATAGACATTTGACAAATCTAATGAGCTCTAATAACAGATATATTTAGCACTGCTGCAGGATTTGAAGGATGAATCCTACAGTCAGGTTAACCCTTTGACAATGGTAGGCACATTGCCAATCATCTTCCTAATCAATAGGTGAGATGGTAGGTAGAAAAATACAGTCTGCTCATGGGAAGAGATTAATGCAAAATGGTCAAAAAAGGAGATACTTTTCTATTTCTTTCTTATATTCATGGAACTCACACCCAAATACAAAACTACTGTGAACTACTCAGTATAGGATTATCCAAGAATGTTTATAAATGTATTTTTTTCTAAGAATGACCGTGATTTATGCCACTTTTCAAGACAAATGGGAGGGGCTTGTTTTTTACTATCATATAGAAAACCAAACCCAGATCTGAGTCTGCAGGTTTTATAGGAGCAGCCTGGAATCAGAAAATATCAGTGTCACACAAAAGCATAGAGGGGCAGGACAGAATTGTCAAAATTTATCATCTCCACAAATGGCCAACCCAGAATACTGCCTTGAAAAGGTAAAGTCTTGCGCAAGGGAGAGAAAAGTGAGCTATACTGAGTCATGAATGGGTCAAGAAATTTGGAATTATACCTACTTGAAATACGTCAGCGATTTGTAAGATTACATTCAAATATTACATCTGCCTCAAGAGACTTAACTGTGCATCTTCCACTGTGAGAACTGTGGAAGTTCTCAGCTGTGGTTAGCTCTTGGTAGGACGGACTACTCACTGCTTACAGCATTTTTCAAGTTATTTATCTAGTAACTAGAAGTGGATAGGTTATGACAAGAATTTTTACTTATTTTTTTTTTTTATTTAACATAATTTTCAGGGAATATGTTTATATTCCATTCCGTTTCAGAGAGAAATAAGAAAATGAATTTCTTTACTATAAGAATGATAAGGCACTGGAACAGGTTGCCCAGAAGAGTTCTGGATGCCCCATCACCCAGAAGTGTTCATGTTGGATGGGGCTTTGAATAAACTGATTTACTGGAAGGTGTTCCTGCCTGTGGCAGGGAGGTTAGAACTAGATAATATTTAAGGTCTCTTCTAACCCAAGTCATACTAGGATTCTATGATTCTATCAGTAACAGTCCCTGCTTACTTCTATCTGAAAACCTTGTTCTAGATCACTTCTAAGTGACATGATTAGCATGCTTAGAAGGTCCACAGAAAGTCACTGAAAAAATATCTAGCTAAACGCCAGTCCAGAATATTCTGGAGGAGGCCCCCCTCTTTTAGAGAGGTTAACAGAATGCCATTTTAAGACAGAAAAGAGGTTAACTGTCATATCGATACTGCTGCTGACTGTTCAATTTCTTTCACTCCAGGATAGGAAAAGGCTATGGCAGACGTTACAGAAAAGCAAAAATAGAAAGTTTAGGGAAAATAAAGTTCAATGGCAGCAAAAAACAGGTTCATTTTCACCAGTACAAATTTAAAGGATATTTTCAGTTTCCTTTGCTTGAATTGAGTGAAAGAAAAAGTAGTTTTCCTGATTAAACATTGGATTAGGATTTAGGTTTTAGTCCAGCCCTTACAGTGGTCTTACTATAGCCTTGACCAGTCAGTCGCCGTGTAGTTCAGGCCTTCATCAGTAAAACAGGGCTCACATTGCTTCTTCACTGATCATTTAATTTATCACAAGATGGAAGCTGAATGTGGCCTTCCTTCTTCTCAGAAGAAGTAGATGAGCCCAGAGCAGAAATCCCAAACCACTGTCATCATTTCTTGGGACAGGAGGGTCATGTCCTGGTCTCTAGATGTTACTCAAAGAAACTCTGATAATAACAGTAATACTGCATTTGAACTACGCATTAGCTAACAGTTCTACATGGATCAGTAAAAACACAATATGTAGGTTAGCAACCAATTCACCTAAAATTTCAAACATTTGCTGTGCTTGTGAGCAACCTGTAATTCATTAGAAAAGACATTTGCAGATAAATTTACACAACACAGAGAACTGACATCTCCTGAAGCAATCATTGCAGATGATTTATCCTTTTTAAGTGAAAATAGAGCATGAAAGGTCCTTCCTCCCACTGCTTGCAGAGCAATTTATAGCTGATAAAAATGGTAGCATTCAGGCAGTCAATCTCTATCAAATCCAAGCAAATTTATTACAGTGGTTCAGAGCTTAATACTTCCTTTTCACAGAGCAAAACCACAAAATATGTGTAAGTTATGTTAATGGCATGTGTCAATGATCAAAAAAAAGAGTTTTTGAGATGGAAGAAATGCCACACAACATACCTTCTGTGCATTTAGTGAACATCAAAAATAAGCAGATTCTAACTGCAATGTTTCTAGTTGCAGTTTTCTGGAAAGATAATATATCCTGAAACTTCAGCACACAGAATTATGGAGGAATGAATACCTAGTCTCTTTTCATCATTGTTTTGTAATACAAACAAGTAAGGTTAGGCAGATTTGTGAAGGGGAAACAGAAGCCTTACTGTTAGCTTTTGGAAATTCCATGCTTTGGAAAGAAGTCAAAGTGGAACTCACAGTTGAGTTATCTGTCCCTAAGCTTTGCCCTGATGATCTATATATTTTAATAAAAATAGGAGAATTCAAAAATGCACGTCTTAAAGGGTTGCAAAGTCTCCAGCAGATGGTGTTTTATTTATGTATCACCATTGGGTCACATTTGCTAAGGCTGACATCTATTTTTTCTTCTGCCCCAAAACATTTTTATTATAATTTGTAGATTTAAGTGCCAGATTTTCTGATCTGGCTGAGCTGCTCTCATCACTAGAACAGGCACAACTGGCTTTAAGCCAGTTATATCTTCCTCTGGAGTCTGGAGGCAGGCAGATGTCAGTCCAGAACCTTGCATAAATTAGAGCAGCCTCAGGAATCTTCTGCCCAGTTATCCATACACACAAAGGGTTACTCTGGTGCCCAAAAACAGCCAGGACTGGGGGTTCTCCAATAATGTTTCTTTTGCCATTCATATTTCTTTTCCACAAGAGGAATAAAAAGTACAATGCAATTCTTGAAAAGTCTCTGCCTTATGCCATGAAGAGTTTTTGTTTACATAGGGAATCTAAGGGGTAAAAGTGCTACCAGTTTCATGGCTCCCTGAACTGGAGGACTGGGACAAAGAGACTGTAGCATGACTGTGTTTTATTACAAAAATCAGAATTGTCTTTCTCCTTGATATCAAAGAATATAGGGGGGAGGGGAGGGAAGGGGAGGAAGGAGTCTGCTTTTTAAAATATATGAGATACTTTTTATGATATCCATGAGACTGTATTTCACCTTTTATACATAGCAGCTCAGTAATTTAGGGCCCAGTGTATTGCTACCTGTTCCAAGGATCTAAATTACACCAACAAATTGCGGATGTAAAATTGTATCCATAATTTTACAGGTTTAAAAATTAGATTTTGGGTTAAAGCCAGTCTGAAAAAAATAATACTATATGTGTGTATGCATGCAGATAGAGGATGTAAATTCTAACTGGTTTTCAAGGAAGCATCAGGAAAACATTGCCAAAGGGAGAGAACAAAATTACTACGTCTTTGATATAATCACTCTCAGACATTATTTCATGACTAAAGTAATTTTTCTTTCTCTCTGGCAATATTTTACACAAATAATGCTAAAGAAAGCTGTCCCTATTTGTTTCATTACAGCTCTCAGTGTAAATCTTCATGGAAGAGCCTTCTGAAAGAGAAAGTGAATGCTGAATTGATGGGGGTTGTGTCCGTAAGCATAGTATGGGAGAGCTAATGCCTGAATCACCAGAAGATAACTATTACATCTACTATATAAGCAGTTCCCATGCAGAGAGAATGAAGAAGAGTTAGAACAGGTGTGTGCACATGTCTGTGCATACTGGTATACATCTTTAGCACAGAAAGTGTATTTTTCTTCCATGCTCAAATCTTTTTGCTTCCTTGAAGTATCTTCACATGGCAGGCAGCTATTATTTTGCACTGTTCTTCTTCGTTCTGTGCCCCATTCCTTTGGTCTATATTTCTCATAGGGATGCTTTTTAAAATTCTCTCTCCTACATAGCCCTGGTCACACTCAATTTATGTAACGAATGAGACACAGTTTTTTGGCACTAAGAAAAAAAGCTTTGAAATTGTATCTATACTATTTCCACATAGTTTCTAAGCATGTCATTTCCCAATCTTTTAAACCATCAAAAGGGAAAAAAAAAAAAAAAAAGATTTTCCTTTGCATAGAGTAATGCTGACACGCACACAAGTCTATTGGAGGTTGGAAACTTGAGATCATAGAATCCTAGAATGGCCTGAGTTGAAAAGGACCACAATGATCGTCTAGTTTCAACCCCACTGCTATGTGCAGGGTTGCCAACCACAAGACCAGGATGCCCAGAGCCACATCCAGCCTGGCCTTGAATGCCTCCAGGGATGGGGCATCCACAACCTCTCTGGGCAACCTGTTCCAATGTGTCGCCACCCTCTGTGTGAAAAACTTCCTCCTAATATCTAACCTAAATCTTCCTTGTCTTTTAGTTTAAGACTATTCCCCCTTGTCCTATCACTATCAACCCATGTAAACTTCTCTGGGTGAGAATCAAGGGGCAGGCTGGTATGGGTGACACTGTTGTGGGTGTGTACTACAGGCCCCCTGATCAGGAGGAGGAGGTTGATGAGGCCTTCCATAAGCAACTGGAAGTAGCGTCATGATCCCAGGCACTGGTGCTTGTGGGGGACTTCAATTATCCAGATATTTGCTGGACAAGCAACGTGGCCAGGCATGCGCGGTCCAGATGGTTCCTGCAATGTGTTGAAGACAACTTTCTGATGCAGATGGTGGAGGAACCGACGAGGGGAGGGGTGTTACTGGACCTTATTCTCACTAATAAGGAAGGGCTTGTTAAGGAAGTAAAGGTCGGGGGCAGCTTGGGTTGTAGTGACCACGAGGTGGTGGAGTTCAAGATCTTGAGTGGAAGAAGCAAAGCAAAAAGTAGGATTGCTACCCTGGACTTCAGGAGAGCCAACTTTGATCTCTTCCGGGACCTACTTGGAGCTATCCCGTGGGTTAGGGTGTTAGAAGGCAAGGGGGTCTGTGAGAGCTGGTCGGCATTTAAACAGCTCTTCTTCCAAGCTCAGGATCGGTGTGTCCCTGTGAGCAAGAGATAGGGAAAGGGTGGCAGACCTGGGTGGATGAGCAAGGAGCTCATGCGCAAACTCAAAGGGAAGAAGGAGGTCCATGAAAGGTGGAAAAAGGGTCTGACCACTTGGGAAGAATATAGGAACATTGTCAGGGCCTGCAGGGATGTGACGAGGAAGGCTAAAGCCTTCCTGGAATTGAACTTGGCAAAGGAGATAAAGGATAATAAAAAAGGCTTTTTTAAGTATGTTAACAGTAAAAGGAAGACTAGGGAGAATGTGGGTCCCCTGCTAAGTGAGGGGGGTGTTCTGGTAATGGGGGATGCTGAGAAGGTGGAGATACTGAACGCTTTCTTTGCTTCTGTCTTCAGTGAAAAAGCTCTCCCTCAGGAATCTCAGACCCTGGAGGTTGCTGAGAGGGTCTGGGGAATGGAAGACTTCCCTTTAGTCAGGGAAGAGGTGGTCCGAGAGCGCCTAGGCAACACCAATGTTCATAAATCCATGGGACCCGATGGGGTGCATCCACGGGTGCTGAGGGAGCTGGCAGAGGTGATTGCTGAACCGCTCTCTATCATCTCTGAGAGGTCTTGGAGAATGGGGGAGGTGCCTGAAGACTGGAGGATAGCCAATGTCACTCCGGTCTTCAAAAAGGGCAAGAAGGAAGATGCAGGTAATTACAGACCAGTCAGCCTCACCTCTGTTCCTGGAAAGGTGATGGAACAGCTTGTGCTGGATGCCATCTCCAGACAATTGGAAGAAAAGGAGGTTATCAGGAGTAACCAGCACGGGTTCACCAGGGGGTGGTCATGCTTGACCAACTTGGTAGCCTTCTATGATGTCGTCACTGGCTGGTTGGATGGGGGGAGAGCAGTGGATGTAGTCTACCTTGATTTCAGCAAGGCGTTTGATACTGTCTTCCACGACATCCTTATAACAAAGCTGAGGAAGTGTGGGATAGATGAGAGGACAGTGAGGTGGGTTGAGAACTGGTTGACTGGCAGAGCACAGAGGGTTGTTGTTTGCGGTGCAGAGTCTGGTTGGAGACCTGTAACTAGCATTGTTCCCCACGGGTCAGTGCTGGGTCTGGTCTTGTTCAACATCTTCATCAGTGACCTTGATGAGGGGATAGTGGCCACTCTCAGCAAGTTTGCTGATGATACAAAGTTGGGAGGATTGGCTGACACGCCTGAAGGCTGTGCTGCCATTCAGCGAGACCTGGACAGGCTGGAGAGCTGGGCGGTAAGAAACCAGATGAGGTTTAACAAAAGCAAGTGTAGAGTCTTGCACCTAGGGAGGAATAATTGATGCACCAGTACAGGTTGGGGGATGACCTGCTGGAGAGGAGCTCTGCAGAGAGGGTGTCCTGGTGGATGACAGGTTGGCCATGAGCCAGCAGTGTGCCCTTGTGGCCAAAAAGGCCAGTGGCATTCTGAGGTGCATTAAAAAGAGCATGGCCAGCAGGTCGAGGGAGGTGATCCTCCCCCTCTACTCTGCCCTGGTAAGGCCTCATCTGGAGTACTGTGTCCAGTTCTGGGCTCCCCAGTACAAAAAAGACAGGGATCTCTTGGAAAGAGTCCAGCGGAGGGCCACATAGATGGTGAAGGGCCTGGAGCATCTCCCCTATGAAGAAAGGCTAAGTGAACTGGGTCTGTTTAGCCTTGAGAAAAGAAAACTGAGAGGGGACCTGATCCAGGTCCATAAATATCTAAGGTGTGGGGGGCAAAGTGGCGAGGCCAGACTCTTTTCAGCAGTGTGTGGAGACAGGACAAGGGGAAACAGCCAGAAACTGGAGCACAGGAAGTTCCACACCAATGTGCGCAAGAACTTCTTTATGGTGAGGGTGACGGAGCACTGGAACAGGCTGCCCAGGGAGGTTGTGGAGTCTCCTTCTCTGGAGATATTCAAGACCCGCCTGGACACCTACCTGTGCGACCTGGTGTAGGGAACCTGCTTTGGCAGGGGGGTTGGACTCGATGATCTCTGGAGGTCCCTTCCAACCCCTATGATTCTATGATTCTAAACAGTCGTTCCCCCTCCTATTTATCTACCTCTGCCACTAGGCTTAAAGGAGAAGCTGATAATAATAGCAGATTGTCATCCTCTCTGTGAACAGCTCTAAAGGAGAGCTGGACATTTTTGAAGAGGATTGTGTAGAGGTTTGCTGACAGCAAGCTCAAGAAATTTGGGTCCAGGTTTGCATCTGGTGGATAAAGTAATCCAGAAAGTGCATTTTTCTGAAAGGTAAAACTTTCTTTTGCCTGCTTAGTCTCTGCTGCTTATTCCTTTGGACCCATCCATCTCTCTTCAGTAGAGGATAAAAGTCCCAAATATTCAGCTGGCAGCATCTCGCCCCAGTGAGAGCTCCTCCACCAAGCAGACAGCAGCATATGTTGCTCACATCCTGGTGGCTTTTTGAAAGAAGACAGTTCTCCCCCACCTCAGATTCAGTTACATTCATCTTAAATACAAAATAGTAGAGAAAGATATACTCACCATCTTTGAGTACAAGCTAACCTTCCTCTCCCTGTTCCCACAATCTCTTTCCCTCCTCTCCACCTTCTTGTTCCCTCTGACTTTTACTTCCCTACTGATCCCTTTTTCTATTGGCTGTGTACCTGTCTCTTCTTTTGTCACATCAGTTACTTTTTCAACCCATTCCTGGGCCTAGTTTCCTCCATCCACTCTATTTCTAGTTGTAGTCTCTTCCCACATGCTACTTCAGGTCCATGTAATGACCTATCAAGAGTCAAATGACCTACTTTCCTTCTTTGTGTACATATTAAGAGGCAGAATTTGGGTAATGTTTCACATAAGTGCCTGGAAATCACATAAACATCTATTATTACTTAGCCTGTCTGTCTTAGAACATAGTCACATACCTCTTTCAGCTCCAGCTATTTTAGATGAGAAATTTAGTCCCTACAGCTGTTCATCATTGCATCCATGCTGGAAATTACTACCTTGTATGACGTATTGGAGGAGTGTCTCACATGAGCAGTACCCAGCTTGCTTCAACCAGGTTATCAAACAAGCAAGTACTGGTCCCTTTTTGTCTAAATTGTCAGAGAGCTACTCAGCACGTGGATGGGAGAGTTCCACATTCGTGGTTCAGGTAGAAGGACTGAACAAGGAGGAGAAAATAAAGTGATCACTTTAGAAGGCACATCTGCAGTCAAGGATGAAAGGCATGCCTAGTCTTTGCAAGCAATAGTCCATTGCCATCACAGTATGAATTGAGAATATCAAGTTGTTTCTGCTTCATTCCTGCCTTGCAAAATATTACAAATCTACCAACCAGTCTGGAAAACCTTCTTTTAAATGAGCTTTGAGCTGTCTGCACCTCTGGACAGTTAATTACATCTCCAAAGCACTGGAGGCCTTGGAATATTTACCATTTTGAAGCAATTTCTTGTTACTATCACCATGAGTGGAGAATAAAGAGGTGATATTCACAAAGAAATTGCATACTTACTAAAGATGATTTGAGTAGCTCTTTCAGAAAAGAGAGAGAGAAGGAGATAACAGGGATAAAAATATTTTACATCAGGATGCATGTCTCTTCCCTTCCACTCTACCTACTTACCCCTTATCGAATTTCCCCACAGAAAACGAAGTCCATTTTTTCTCAAAAACTAGAACAGGCAATACACCGGTAAAGTAACAATAGAGCTCAGAAGCCATAGCTGTGCCCTTGTTGAGACATGAAGGAGTTAGGAATCACTGAATAGAGGAAAAAAAAGTCATGGAAAAAAATTGTAATCATCTAACAGACTCTAATTTTCATGGGTGTGACTCTGTTTCCAGCAACCATTACTTGGCTAGCCACATACATAGCATTGTGTTGTTATCTCCTCATCTTGTTTTCCTGTCATCTCTCCTTTGATTTCTCCTCCTGAAAAGAGGAGAGGTGGATCCTATGACTCCTAATTTCTATTATTCTATTATAGTAACTTGCTACTTCCTAGTTCAAGTGTTTATTAGTGTGAAATGAATTATTTAGGACAAGAAATGTATTGCATATAAAGTGAAAACGTTAGAGAAGATCTAACTTAGCTAAGTTAAAAGTATACTGCACAGAAATGCATTCTTCATCTTATCAAAGTACCAAAATAAGGACAAAAAAAAAACATGAAGAACTTAAGGTGTCAAGCAGCAATACTACTCTCCATGGTGACAGCTCTGTGCATTCAATTCCCTTTGCCATGGTTAGATTTGGTATGCTCATGGGTAAGTTTGTCTCCCATATGGCTCTCAGAGTTCATTGTTCAACTTTTCATCATCTCCTAGGATCTCCCGTGGTGATTTCAGGTTCATGTGTGGGAAAGCTTGTGAATTCTCTGCTTCTTGCAAACAGTTAACAGAGTAATGCTGTTCTTATTGCTCATGCTTCCTGGAGCAGGCAGAAACAAGGTCTTGTCCTCAAACATTTTCACAAGCTCTTTAGTAGCAGGTGAATCAAAGGTAGTTTTTCATACTGGCTATTGCACAATTCTTCCCTAATCCTTTATGATGCTCTAAAAATAATATCAGTAGAAAGTACACAAGTTTATACATACCATACGCCCTTCAAACTTATCAGTGTGTACTTGGATCAGTATCATTAGGGCTTCACAGTCTTTGTAGTTTTTGTGATAGTGAATAACATCATGTATTTCAATTACAGACTGATATGTGTTGTTCACATAACTTTTAACATAGTTGAATCAGAATAACATAGAACTATTGTAGTGATAAGAGTGTCAATAAATGATTAAGCGATCTTCTGAAACAACCTTAAAACAGCAACTTTTTATGGATTTTGACTGCATTAGATCCTTCTGTCATTCCTCTCTGCAAAAATTCTCATGTACAATTTGTTTCCCTAGAGAATGCACTCAGTTTCAGTGGAACAAACTGGCTGTGAAGGCTAAATCTGGTCACAACCCAGAGGACCCTAGTCCAGCCCAAGCTTATTTAGGAAGGGAACTGCAATTTGTTTTCAATGACTTCACTCACCCGTACTGCAATGTTTCCAGTAAATTCAGGCGTTGTTCTTCTCATGTGAGCTCAGCGTGTCATTTCTAATGTGCTCTTGACTGAAATTTTACATTAGTAATTGAAATAAGTATTTTCCTTTAAACATTCTTTATCTCCCATGTAATTATGCTGATTCATTGTAAAATGAAAAAAAAAATCTGATGACCTATCCATATAAATACTGAAACACATGAGATCATCACAACTGGTGCTGTTAAAGCAAATGTAAACACCTAATTATTAGCCAGCAGATCCAAAATGCTGCCAAATAGTTTTTGGTCACTGTGTTTATACAGTGACAGATTCTCATGTTAGTCATATCCTTCTGAACAAATGTTTTGGATGGACTCTTAAATCACTGTTCACAATGCAATAGAAGGAGGCAGCCAAACTCTCTTGAACGTCTGCCATTGACAAAGGTTAAGCATTTACAGTCACTCTCCGCCTAAATATTCTAAGGAAACATTAAGGAGTGAAAAACAGAAGGCAAGGATGTTCTGTACTCTCCACAACAATGCAGCAAGGGTGACAGAAGCAACTCCAAAACAGCCGGTTACTGGGCCAGATCCTGTTCCCATTAACGTCAATCTCCCTTATGGTCAAGAGGGACTAAGATGTGGCAACTGGTCCTTAAACTGACCAAGGAAAAAATAGCAAGGTATTGACTCTTCTCTTTTTGATTCCACTTCTTATTCATGAAAACTCCCTTTGGGATTGAGTAAAACTCAGTCAGGATGCAAGCATCTTAGCCTGTTATGAAGGCTAATACAAGTTACATCTACTTAAAGTAATTTCCCTGAAAAACTGCACCCATTCTCACCATTTCTTTTTTGGACATTAATAATATTTAATTTTTTTCTATTCCAATTAGTTTCATTCAAAAAATCAGTTGGAGTACAGTAATGGAGATATTTGGTTCAAAGAACAATAATCGTAGAGTAGGAATAAAATTTATACCTAGAGGAAATTTTGCTATGGCAATTCTCTCATCACTCAACCATAAGGACATATATTTTGAGATGACTTCACTGTCACTGCCCCAGCCTTTAAACTTTACCCTTCATATTAACCCTATTACATAGGTTAAGGCAGATAAATGCACATAATTCACTGATCCAGTGGCCAGACCATGGCATCTCTATAGCAAGATGAACAAACCTGCAGACATTGCAAGGGATGTACAGCCATGGAGAACTGCTTACAGGCATGCAGGAGACAGGGTATATGTTACTCCTCACCTCAGCTACATGCTGGTTGTTTCGCATCTTGATCTTCTTACCCTTCAGATAAATAGGCAAGACAGAAGGACAAAGAACAGGTCCTTCACCATCCTTTTTATTTCAGCACAGAAAATCCAAGCACAAAACATCTCTGGATTTTCTCTGATTTCCAGGATTAAAAACAAAAAACAAAAAACAAACAAACAAACAAACAAAAAAAAAACTGAAAGGGTAGATAGATACAGATATGCAAATATAAGGAAGAAGAGTGGAGAAATGTACATAGAATTTGAACCCTCGCTGCTTTTCCCCTTAGTGCTCCATTTTTTTTTTTTTATCTCTCAATGAACAAAAGATGAAGATGTGTGTATAAACTGAAAATATAAATTTTACTCCTGAAGTCAGTATCTACAGATGAAATATTTTTTCCCAAGGTTCTGTTCTGCAGTTCTTAAAAGAAGTGTCACTAAGAATATAAAGCTATTAAGTAGATCCAAAGATGATTTTACATTACTTTAACCTTTTGGCCTTTTAAAGATAATTTGTTTTTTATTAATTAAGAAATGTTTAATCTTCCTCTGTAGTCAGTAGTGAGACCTGTGAATGTCAGTGGAAGACAGACTTTGCTCTGGATTCAGCAAAATGCATAACATCTGTACCTGTGATGTACCTTCTGTACCATGGAACAAATGAGGGCAACAGCCACACAGAAGGCCATGATGAGAAGGATCAACAGGCACTATGGGACAACCTCTGCATCCTCGCTTTGTTCTAACTTATCAACATCATCTTCTTTAAGAAAGAGATGATGGGATTGAGTGAATTAACAAGCATTTGGCATCCGGGCCAAATAGTAACCCAAGCATCAAGTAATTCTGTCTCCATGATTGACCATATAAAAGTCATAGCAAATTATGTGGGGCATTCTGAACCAGAAGATTCTTACGAGCCATACCTACCAAAATCAACCTCTTGAGCCATGAGCTTGAAGTCCACATTCCCTTATTTTTTCTATTATTCTTCTGTAACAAGAAGCAGTTATAAGTAGTTCCTCTGTTTCTCAGAGCATAGAAGCTTTTCAAAATGGGAACGGAAATCTTTGGCCAGCTCTGGCCCCAGCCCTTAGCTTTTACATTGGACATTTTACTTAGGACTATAAATTTTGCAGTGGCAGACAAAGAAATTTCCCTGGAGGCAGAAACAAAGTGAGGAAGAATTTGGGCCAAAATCTTATCTCCTACATCAGGAAACCTCTCCTCACCAAGACTGTCATGTGGCACTGAAGACTTTTGCTCATATCCTGGTATAACTGGCCAGCTCATTCCTCTGTTTTGCACATCTCTAAGTTCACTTGAACCAGTAACACTAATGAACAATAAGTCACATTGATGGGAGGCAAATCAAACACTTTTTCTAGAGCATGTTCCACAGTAAGAGAGGCCTTAAGTACACATTTAGACCTACGGAGGCCTATTTGCAGATTGGTTGCTGTTCTTACTATGATGTGAGGATTTACACCTGTTCAGTTATGTTGAGATAACCACTAACATTTTTTTATTCAGTTAGGGACAAGTAACAACACATAGCTAACCCAGATGGGTCAGTGTTTTCACTGGAAAAAAGCTAAGTTGTAGGATCTTAGCCATGCCAAACATCCTAAACATGAAATTCAGGATAATGTTCTCCTGAGACTAAATCTGAGTGGGGGTCAACATATATATTTTAAAACAATATGCTCTGCACTTTTTTGGTTTAAAAATTTTAAAACAAGGAACAAAGAACTGGAAGTCTTCCAAGCCCTCCAGAGGAAGCAGCAGTTTGATGATTCTCTATATAAATCTAACACTTTTTCATCTTTTATAAGTGGAATTTTGCAGGTCATTAGTCCCTTAATGTTGTATATCTATCAGTTGTGGGGATTTTTTGTGTGTATGTGTGTGCATGTGTGTGCAAAAAAAAGCACATTAAAATGGTTGAGATATAGAGAAAATTGACTGCTGCAGAGTCACCACTTTTCATAAAGATTTTTACTGCACCCTTGGTATTATGGATCTATAATATGCAAATGTGCAGCATCATTAATATGCATTTGCTGCATACACCCTCCTTAACAGAGTATGTTATGGGAATACAAATTAAAAACAATTCACTCGACTCAGCTAAATTTTAATGGCTCATTGTAAGACTGATCCCTTTTTGGGAGGTACCTAAGCTCTTTGTCTTCAATTTTTCCCTTGCTTTCCCACATTCATTCTCTTTATTTAGTTTTATTTTTACTGGCATCTCCATATTTAAATTATTTAAATTTCAGCATAAAAATTAAGCCAGTGTTCAAGTTTCTCCTTTTTGCCTTCAATAGATTCAGCTGGCACAAGTAGAGAAAACAAGGATCTAGAAATAATTCCAGCCAAGAGCCCCCATGGTGGAATAAGCTGTGCAGTCCAACTTGCTGGGTGAATGTGTCTTGACATTACTTTGGCTTCTATTTGCTGCTGATGGCAGCTTAGGCATTACCTAACTGAGATGAGTTATCTGAGCACATCCCTTGGCACAGTTCCTCTAGTCATCTTCCCTTTCTGGCTGCTTGTCCAGCGAAAAGAGCTTTCTGATACCTCCTTTTCATGCAACAAAACCTCAGTGCAAAAGCTCTGCAGCACCAAGCTGACTTCATCCAGAAAACCAGACTGAATTCTATCTCTGGGAACCTAAAGGTATTGACTCACATATACCAGCAGCTGAAATTTTGGCAGTAGTGATCGCATAATCACCTGTCCCAAGTTTTCCCTTTTGCATCTCTACCAGACTTCACATTTGTGTAACAAAGACAGACCTAAAGATGAAGTATTTTTAAACTGCTGCAAATCATATCCCAGTATCTTAAAGTCAACTGGTAGTGATTCAGGCTTGTCCTAAGAAGCTGAACTTTATAATAACGTCTGTCAGGAGACAGATCACAAGCAGCTCAGACAGGGACAGGACTCGCATCAAGGAAAGTGGATGCTATTCAAAAAGAAAATGCCCACCCTCATTAGCTAGTGCATGCAGCCAGGCCTAATAATGAGCTTGCTGTTCTTATTGGTGCTCTTTGCCTGCAGGCTGTGAACATTATAGATCAGATGCACCTCCCTACACTGTGGGGACAGTGCCATCTGACAGAGGGTATGACAAGGATCCATAGGGAAGGTAGTTCTTTTTACTGCCCCAGTTAAATCCAATGAAAAATTGGGTTAAAGTTCTTAGTGGTCACTAAGTATGTAACATGCTGCCAATTTATCTGCAGGTATTTAAGACAAACCTGCAGCCTTCTGGAAAACATGCAGGCTTCTATAAACTGAAAAAATAAAACCACACACGCGTCTCTATATCTTCCTTAGAATTAATAATTCACTGATGGACTCCAGTGTTATTTTCTCTTACTTGGCAGTGACTGGCCCAGAGTTTAATCCTTTCAAAATGCAATGGGGAGAAAAATAACACAGCAAGGTGCATTCTGCTGTGCTAATTGGGCTTCCCAATATGGTGTGAGGACATTTGTTGCTCAGTCTGCGTATTCAGAGTGCTGCATATATAAGCTGTTTCATCAGGTCTTGCTACTCTTGTGGGAAATTAAACTGCAATCAGATTCTGCAGTCATCCAGGTCTAGACTGTGATATTGATCATAGAACAAACTGAAGGAACAAAGTTGAAACGGCCTCTTTATACACAAGTGTAGTTCTAGTTCAACAGAAAATGACCTTTTGTGGATGCAAATCTGTTATGTGAGGCATAATGTGGCTGATTCTGAGAGCTACAGTAGAGCTGAGAAGATATTGCATAGAAAAAATCCTGCTTATTTTCATCACACCTCTCTCATTCACTTTTTCTTAGTCAACCTTAACCATGAAGCTGCATTACACCGAACTTTAGAGTAATGATCAGGATGTCTTCTGGATTTACCATCAGTTGATTACAATGTCTTTCACAAAAATTTAATTACAACTGTGAATGAAATTTAAAAAAAAAAAATGCTGCCCTGCTGCAAAGACTGCAGAATCTTGGAAGCATTGTCATTCACTGTCAAATACTTTTACAAGTCTCAGTTCCTGCCTATTAAAGGAATCTAAAAGCTGAAAGTCCCTGGAGATTGAGACAACTTTCCATCCATGTGCCAGATTCTCAGCTGAAGTACCTGTTAGTTTTGATTCTGATTCCTTTGACAATATCTGAACAGTTTTCTTGAACAGAATACTGAACAGTTTTCTTGAAGTTCTTTGTAGTTTTGGACTAATTTTATCACAGCTATAATTAAGGTGTTGACCAGTGAAGAAGGAACAAGATGACTTAATGGAAACATTTCATTCTTCCATGTTCAACTAGCTGATGATTGGATGTGAAATATAATATTGGTAATGTTCTAAATGTTTCAGTCCAGAGACAAGAGAAAGAGGGTATGTAATGTAAACTGATCTCCATTTGTTTTAAAATAATTCTGAGTAGGATGGATAAAAAGCTAAATCTTACTTCATAAGAAAAATATAAAATCACTTACCAAATATTTTATTCTTAACCAACCTTTACAACTTACCTGATAGACACTACTCAGAGCAAACTGACACATCCAGTGGATTGACACAATGAGTAAATCTATGCAGTAAAATTAATACAGTGACCACTGCCACAAGTGAAAAGGAAAGGGCTCTTCCTCAGGATAATCATAGCTGTGTGTTTTAACAAATTTCATAAAATATAACTGCCCAAGTAACATGTGATACTATCTTATAAACTCATCAGAGATCATAATATATTTCACATGGTGTTTTCTTTGTGAAAGTGATGACCAACCTTCATACACGTGATGAAATCAAACAACCACATATAAAATAAGTACCCTTTAAAACTATTCTTTCCTTTAATTTCCTATTAGATACTGCTTGATAAACTCCAGAGTTAACAAAATTATTGATTCATTTGAAATAGATTGAAACAGATTTTATGTCCCCTTGTATCCAAGTCTTACATGGGAAGATATAATCAATTTCTCTGTGGACCAAGACTGGAAACTGCTCAGAAGCTATTTTCTTTTCAGATCCCCACAGTGTCTGCCAGCAATAATCACCTGTCATCTTTTTTTCTGGAACTGCTAAGGAGAGTTCCAGAATAACAGAGAGCTTCACAGAAGTCCCTTTCTGGTGGGTTACAAGGGTTGCTGACAGCACTGGTCTAATGTTTGGGTGACTTTCTAACTTTTAACAGAAGGACTTTGTGCCGAATTCATGGAGGATCTGGGGTGTTAGTTGACAGATGTCTGAACACGAGCCAGCTGTGTGCCCAGGTGGCCAACAGGGCCAACAGCGCCAACAGCATCCTGCTGGTATCAGAAACAGGAGCAGGGAGGTGATTGTCCTCCTGTACGCAGCATTGGTGAGACTGCACCTCAAGTTCTGTGTTCAGTGTTGAGCCTCTCACCACAAGAAAGACATTGAAGCCTTGGACCATGTCCTGTGAAGGGCGATGAAGCTGTGAGGGGTCTGGAGCACAAGTCTTATGGGGAGAGCAGCTGAGGGAACTGGAATTGATCAGTCTGGAGAAGAGGAGGCTCAGGGGAGACCTTATCACTCTCTTAACTACCTGAAAGGAGGTTGTAGTAAGGTGGATGTTGGCCTCTTCTCCCATGTAACAGCCATAAGATGAGAGGTAATGGCCTTAAGTTGTGCCAGGGGAGTTTCAGATTGGATATCAGGAAAAATTTTGTATCCATTAGAGTGGTGAGGTGTTGGAACAGGCTGCCCAGGGTAGAGCCACCAGCCCTGGAGACATTCCCGACTGTGTAGATGTGGCACTGAGGGACATTGGTTAGTGGGCATGGTGTTGATGGGTTGGTGGTTGGACTAGATGACCTTAGTGGTCTTTTCCAACCTTAATGATTCTGTGACTCAACTCTGATTCTGTGATTCCATCTTAGGACCTCACTGGTGCCAAAGATCTTTTCCCCCAAAAAAAGAACAGCTAGAGAGTTCTCTATCAGAGTCTATCAGAGTAGAAATGCCTCACATCTTTGAGAATAATCAGTAGCCACCTTGTGCCTTAGCAAAGTTTTAAAAGTTTGAATAAGCATTGCTACTCTTCTCAGATATAAAAAACCAAGGTGATCAGGATCAAATAGAAGGCCTGGGAGACCAAGAAATTCACTGCAATAACCACCAGAATGTCAGTGCAACCCCTGAGTTTTACAGCAAAATAGAGATATTTCCCTTAGCTTAAAAAAAAAAAAAATCTGAAATGAAGGAAATTGGATTATATAGTGATCGACTGAAAATCTCCTATGCTCCAGCCCAGAGTTTCTTCACCTTATTACTGCAGAACAAAACCAACTCAAGCCAGCAACAGGTAAAATGGTCTAGATTAATTCTGTCTGCCACCAGTAAGAGGAATACAGCAGGTCACAGTACCCCCGATAACAGGGAAGAGAACTTATTCAGTGAAACTCCTCTGTCTCCATAAAGACTTTCTTTTAGAAAGAAGATGAGAGATTGTGTGGAAAACCATATATAGGGAGGTTCAGACTGGTCTGGCCAAATTGGCTTTGAAGCACCAGTCCCTGAACCACTTGCTACAATTAATGTATCCCATTTCTCATTAATACTGGACCTAATTGGTTCAGGTCCTGTATAGATAGTTCATATCTTGCCCTGATGAGATCACAGAGGAACATAAGTGCAAACAAAAGCCACTACTATCAAAATAAGCTGTTTATTCAATATAAGAAAATAACTACTTTACATTCATTAAAAAAGAACTAAAAAAAAAAAGTGCTATCTCAGCTTCTCTTCCTATGACCATTAATATCAGCTGGGGAATTTCTCAACAATCTGGAAGTAGAAGTCAACAGGTATGGTACAGTACTAGGGATGATAAAATAAAAGATGAGAGGAAAAAACAGTTATAGCTCAACCCCAGAAGTTTGTTTTGTTTTATTTCTTATATTTCATTTGGGAAATTGTTGATTTTATTTCTGTTAAAATGAAAATATATTGAGCCAGATAACTGGAGACACAAAACTTTGGAACTGATATGCTCACTGTATAGTGTTTTCCATCCAGAGACCTCTAGATGCTTTAGAAAAATTGATTAGATTCCAGTGCATTTGGGAGTGTTATCTTCCTCATCTGACAAGCAGAGAAATAAAGCAAAGAGTATGATATACTTTGCTACTGTCAGAAAACAAGTGTGCATTACAGGATGAGCCAAAACACCCCAATCCTGACCCTCTACTTATGAGGGATGGTATGGTCAATTCCATTGACTCAGGAGGTTATAAACACTTTATTTTCATCGACTAAGCCATATACACACATACCTATTTAAAAACAAACAAACAAACAAACAAAAAAACAGTTAAACCAGTTATTTTCTTCTTCGGGAAGCCAACGTTTTGACTGATCCAAACAATTGCTCTGTAGAAGCCCTAAAACAGGCTTGTTTTATCAACTTCTTTCTTTTTGAAGCAGAAACAAAGAACAGAACATCTCTTTTCATTAAGTTGACAGCCACTGCAACCCTCAAGTCTTCAAAACAGCCAACTTTTCCATTTCTGCAAATTAGTGGAGTGGCACCCAAGCACACTCATTTGTTTTTCACACAGGCCTGTTAAGTAGTGAGTGCACCGATGAGCTTACAGTACCTGCAGTTCCTGCAGGAGAAGGCTCTCCTTGACAAGCATCCCTGCAGAGAGCTTCTCTGGCAGAGCCTGGGACCCAGGGAGTGCAAACGTGAGAAAGCACGGCCTTTCAGAGCTGTTGAAAACACGTATTACGGGAAGAAAATTGTTATTCCAAGTAAATATTATGTGTCAAAAAAAAAAAAAAAAAAAAAAAAAACCCAAAAAAAACCCCTAATCTTTAGAAGTCTGTGTTCAGCCAACTTGATGGGATGAGGGCATTTGTCCTGGGGTAAATGGTCATACCATCATCCCCAGGGAGCCCTGTGCTCCAGAAATCTATCTAGAATACCACAGTGGATGAATCATTCTTCTGGTAAAAGCGATCCTGTGTGTACTGTTAAGAAAGAAAATGGGACTCAGAGTGAGCAGATCTTTAGCAGGAGTTGAGTAATGCGGCCAAGCCCCAGACTTTAGCAACATGTGCTGCTCTACCCTCCCAGTACTCGTAAACAAAGTGCTTCCTTGCTGCTTTCCAGCCAGTTCACTTCCCTTTCTAATCCCAGGAAGTCACTGCCCACCCTTAAAGGCTGAAAGATACATTTTAATCAAGCGGGGAACCAACAGTAGCATAATTTTACTTAAAGCACACACCAGGCCATACTTCAGAGCTATTTGGGGCAGAAACTAACCACAGCTTGGCAGCCCCCCTTGCAGAATTCAGGCTGGGTGGTCACTGAATCCAGGGACAACAGTCAATTCAGACAGATGGCTGCTAAGTCAGCCCCATGCTCAGGGAATTCAGCTCTGCCAATATCTGGGACATCAGAAAGTAGACGTATGCTTTCAAGTCCCCATGTCTTAGAGCAGCATATACCTGCAGGAAGAAACAGGTTTTTTTCTCTTCTTCAGTGGCTCATCTGGGAAACAAAAAAAAAAAAAAAAAAGTAAAAAAAAATTCAGTTCAGGCTGAACAGACTTTTTTTTTTTTTCCTGCCAAAATATGTGTGTGTGTGTGTGTGTGAGAGAGAGAGAGAGAGACTGTTAAAGCAAAATATTTTTATGTTTCAAAATTCCCCCAAATTTTTTTACCCGGTATCATTTGTTGAAATCATAGAATCATAGAATATTTTGGGTTGGAAGTGACATCAGAGCCCATCCAGTTCCCACCCCCTGCCACCCATCAGCTCAGGCTGCCCAAGGCAGTGCCAGTGCCTCACTGCCTTCTGAGTAAAGAATTTCATCCTAACCTCTAATCTAAATCTCCCTCTTTTACTTTAAAACCATTCCCCTCAACCTATCACTTCCCATTTAAAAAGTTGGTTTCCCTCGTGTTTATATTCTTCCTTTAAATACTATAAGGATGTAATAAGGTCTCCTCACAGCCTTCTTTTCTCCAGGCTGAACAGCCCCAGCTCTCCCAACTTTCTTCGTAGGAAAGGCACTCCAGTCCTCTGATCATCTTCATGGTCCTCTTCTGAACCATGCCTTTCATGTGTTGGAGGGCCCATACCTGGACACAGAGCAATTCACATCATCTTAACAACTCAGTTTTTCAGTGACTTCTCCATCCTTCATTTCTCCCTCAATCTGCGCTAATTTTTAGTCCATACTTTTTCATATATTCACGAGGGACCCAGTGCCACAGTTTTTGGTACTGTAATTGATCAGGGGGAGCTGGTACACCACTCTTACTCATAGAGTCATAGATTATTAGAATCATTTGAGTTGGAAGGGACCCTTAAAGGTGGTCTAGTCCAATTCCCTTGGAATGAACAGGGACCCCTACAGCTAGATCAGGTTACTCAGATCCAGCCTGACCTTGAATGTCTTCAGGAACAGGGCATCCACCACCTTTCTGGGCAACCTATTCCAACCTCAACAGCCATTTCAGAAGCTGAAGAAGAAATAAATTGGACTTTGATCCTTTTAGGGCATAGTGAGAACCAAGGAATGTGGTGAAGAGAACAGTGGCCACCAGAGGCCTGCTGAATTCCTCTCATTGAAGGAAAGTTGGGCGTTCATGCCTGCAGAAGGCAGGGAGTAGAAAAGAGGCAGGAAGAAAGAACTTTGCATTAAAGAGTGAACATCAAAAGTTGAGAAATTATTTAGCAAATATTGAAGGCTAAAGTCTATCACGAATATTATGTAGCTTTAAAGCTTTGTTCCCAAGTACGTTGAGAGCAAACATTTTATTTTGAGTCAGGAGAACATGGAAACATCAGAAAGCACATTACCTTCAGAGTTTCTGTTCAACTTATTTCCTCCCTTTCCCTCTTTCTCTTCCTCTCTCTTATGTGACTGATGCATTATCTTCTGCTGCATCCTCCAGATGATGTCCACTCACAGAGTAGGGAACAGAAGTATCTAAAAGACTCAGATATACATTACAGCCACTGTCTGACAGACTCAGAGAGAGATGGGACAAAGTCACCATCATACTCAGTCCTTTCATGCATGTCATCTCAAGGTCAGTAACTCCCACTTGTTAGCTGTAGTCACTGAAATTAAAATTAGTAGTCTTTGGATCCTTTTAAATATCACAAAGGGAGGCCCAAACCTCTTTAACCATAAAGTTAACATCTGCCTCAAATATGAAAAGCCAGAGAAAAAAAGCCCAGACAAAACCAGTTGCCTACAGCATGTAAAGCATTGGACTACTCACCAAATACAAAAGACATGCATTTAGCGGAAAAAATCTGTAACAGATTCAAAAAGCCCTGAAAATATTGAATTTTTGATATTTACATTGTAGATTTTTGTTACGTATTTTTAAAGATCTGTAAAAAAAAAAATGGGTTTGTGTAACTTATCTAGAAATGTCACAGTTTTACCAGGGTCACTTGTAAAGTAGCAAAAAGAGGTCATGGTTCCAATCAGATTAATACATTTACGTGCCTAGTAGTAGATTATGTTAATTTTGACAGTAATTTTTAATATTTGTAATGCAACACATTACTCTATAGGATTTCTAAGCCTTCTTGGAGCTTATTACTCTGCCGTTATAAGCCAAATGTCAGCTTTATCAAAGCCAGACATTAATAATTAGTGATGGGCAAACCTCAAAAGGTTCAGAGGTTTGGTCTAGTTTGACTAGACAGGCATAAGACCAGCTGCTTTGCAGATCATTTGGATGACAGATTTAGACTTAAAATTCTGCAAATGTTACGCACTTAATGAAATGTAAGCATCCACTATGTTTGAGGAGACAGCCAATGTGCATTCAGCTCAGCAAATGTGGTGCTGCCTGAACCCAAGCCTTGCAGCACCAGTGTTAGACTGCAACTCCTCATATGTGGAATGGTGCAAAGGATATCATAAGATAGTGCACTGCAATGGAACAACTTTAAGATGTTACAAATATAACTGTAAGATATAAAGTAAAAAGGCAAGGCAAGGAGAAAGAAAATGGGAAATGAGAAACTTACAATATACTGTGTTATTATACTAATGAGGAGACAGAGAAGTCATATAAATGTCTCAGGACAGATCTGGACAGATGTGTACAAGCTAAATGACACATTAGAAGCTACAAACCCATAAGTCTGAAACCAAATCAATATATTTGCAAGTGCTATGCTTGAACTAAGTAGCCCAGCCTTTTAACGGGGTTTATTGGCTGAAGTAGTCTGACTTATTTCTTGCACAGAGCGTACCGACATGGCTATATGGCTTTTGCACTGAAGCTTGTAATAAAGAATACTGGGTGTGACTGCATATATCTGTTAGGACAGGCCTGAGGGGGGCATGTGAGGGACTAAGGATTTGGTCGGGAATTTTAATTAGTTCCAAGAAAATAGGAAAGTTCTTTTTGTTTCCGTGTTTCCATGAGTTTTACCATATGGCAGAGATATACTGAGAAAACCTGTGAACAAGTCAAATAAGCAGCAGTAGGATTTCATTAAGTAAAATTTTTCAATGTCTTGCAGTATTCCTTCTTTAGAGCATAGTTACAGTGATGCTTGTTTTTCCATATGTTTTTTAACCTGAATTTATTGTTCTGCTTACCCAGTACCACCTGTGGGACAAACATATCAGCTCAGATTTCTTTGGACAAAGGAGTAATCTGGATTGAAATTATTGGAAAAATAAAGTCCTGTGCTCAGTCCCGTATCAATGAACAGATAGAAGTTTTTGCTAACCACAGACTGTGGCAGACTAGCAGATGCTGTTCTTTCTGAATGATATGTTAGTATCGCAGTGACAAGGTCTAGATGAGCTGCCGCTGCTTTGTGTGGTAGTGGGCTGATGTCATTCAAAGCCAGCAGGATTATAAAAAATGTCCTTTAAGACCTCTTTTAGTCAGTACTTTCTCAGAGCACATTATCATGAGTGAGAATGCAAAAGTTCATTAAGATTTTGTAGGCTTTTTAGGTTCAGGGATTTTTTGCAAGGCACAGGCCTCTTTCATATCATGGACTATATCCTTAAAAAAAAATATTAAGGCAAATAAATCTTACAGAGATGTGATATTACATAGCCTAGTCCTTATCTTAGAAAATTGAAACCAAACAAACCAAACAAACTAAAAAGCAGAAAAGAACATTTATTTCAGCTTTTCTCTAGCCTTGTATCCCTGAAAATGTCCAATCATTTTGGATGATGAAATTCTTCATGTCTCCCGTGTCCCATTCCCATGGTAAAGAGCAATCTAAATCCATCTCCTTCTTGGCTGATCAGGATCTCATCTGTGGCATGCTGCCATATTTGTCAACTAGAAGCACTTGATCACCAGTGATTCTCAAAGCACTATGCAAAGAACAGAGATGAGAGACCACTGACGTCCTGTGAGACTCCTCGGGCCTTAGAGCCACAGACAACAAAGATCCTTCTGGATTCTGCCAAAAGGGATTTAGGTGAACACCTCTCACTTTGCCCTAGAGAACTCTGGTATGGATACCAGGCTTAGCTGTGCCCATATGTGGTCCACCATCTGACAAATTTTTAAGGATTGTATGCAGAGCTTGTAGAAGACAGAATGAAAGTTCCCCATATGCAGTCTCCCTTTTATATGTTTTTAAGGTGTTCTTCTATGGGAATGGTGATTTCAAGCCCACAGTAGAAACCACTGAGTCCTCGTTACTCTGCTAGAGCACTCATTTTCAGTGCTGCCATTGCACACAGAGGGGAATATGGGCACCTGTCATCTGTGGTTGGGGAAAGAGGGACCAAGACCAACAGTTTTGAAAAGAAACAGTCGTTCTTCCATTTGGGATGTCCTTATAATTTCCACTGGGGACACCCTTCCTCGGTGTAGCAACATTCCAGAGATTCTTCTGACTTGCCTCATCTATTACATGTAGTACATCAAGTTAAAGACATCTGTATTTTTTGTTTCTTTATGTTTGTTTTATTCACAGTGAAAACCAACAAGAAAACTGTCAAGGATGACACAGCATAAAGCTCCACTGTACATCTGGGGCTATGTAATCTTTTCAAACTTAGTGGTAAATTAGAGGCAAAGCAGAAATCTGAACCTAGTCGTCACACATGCCAGACTAGCACCATAACCACTGCGCCAACTGCAGGAGATGGCAAAGTTCAGCAGCAGATCTTCCCACAATTCCTTATTGTAGAGTTCCCACATCTTCCTTTTGCATACGTGGAAGTGGTCAGTGGTGGAGAATGCATGGGTTTAGATTAACATAAATTTCAGTTCTGTCTAGCTATGCCTGTGTTCTCAAGTAAACACAGAGGCAGATGGTTCAAGCAACTGTGTTAAGAGCAGAATCAGATGCTAGTGTCATACAGTAACAGCAGCAGGAAGTGCAAGAGAGTATGACTTTATAACCATAATGAAAGCACTAGTCAGTGGTCGAGCAGATGCAATTGTAATCATATCAGAAACAAAGACAGCCACTGTGGAGGCAGATGGGACACTAATTGTAGCAAGGGAATCTATGGGATGGAAGGTCCTACTGCAAAGCTAGTGAGGCAGATGTTACTGTGACCAAAGAAAATCTGCAGCAGGATCAGCAGCAGCAGAAGATGCTGCAGTTATCACAGAGCAAATGTGCATTCTTAGCAGTTCAGTGGCTGGAGTTTAAGTTGCAGTTGTAGGTGCTCTGGTGATATTTGCTTTCTGAATTCCTAACCGTAATCACTTGTTGAATGGAGCCAGAGTTTTTGCTTCTTCAAAATAATATCGTCAAATAATTTATTGCAAAATAATCTCATTAATTCACCAAATGATTTGTCTCTGAGGTTTTAAGGCCAGAAGTCTCCTCCATGGCTCTCTGTTCTGGCTCCTGACTATGCCAACTACTGTATTTCACTCAGTCATCTGCCAGGCAAGCCCATAGTGCTTGGCTTGGTTATCAAGTGATGCCAATAGACACTCTTTCTGAAATTCCTTTGCACTATAAGATGTCAAAAGCAAAGCCTGTCTGACATCAGCATATCCTTGTAAAAAGCCTAGGTGAGTTCAGAGTCACACCAATTTTAATGCCCATTTATGAAACTCCAACTTAAACACTTTCCAACACAGCTTTTGTCCTCTATTAACATTTTTGTTCTTTGCAAGAGATGTATGGGTTGCCACAAAAAATGACTGAAGACTGCAAATTGGTGATAGTTGTAATCATGATTTTCACCTCTGGTACTCACAGGGTTACGGTACCTGGCAGCCAAACTCCCATTAGAATGGGGCATGTAACTTAATAACAGCAGCAACTGATAGGGCTGAGGCAATCAGTGCCTTCTTTAGTGGGCTCTCTGTTTGGTGGAGTTCAAGGAGGAGAAGAGCTAACTTCAGAGGTTGAAAATCAAGTCAAGGATTACCTCTGAGATCTAGACCCACATAAGCCCATGGGATCCAATGGGCTGCATACAAGATATTGAGAAACCTGAGTTACTTCCTTGCAAGACCTTCTTCCTCTATCAGCTTTGAAAAGTGATGGAGATCAGGTGCAATTTCATGCAAATAAGGGATAAATATTGCATCCATTTTCAAAAAAAGCCAGAGCACTTGCTCTGTGAAGTCAGGCTGAGGCACCAGGACTTGTTCTGTCTTTAGATGAGAAGAGGACCTGGTAGTAGCTTGCCATCGTCTGTCAGAGGGTTACCCACAAGGCATAGACAAGGTCTTTTGAGTGCTGTATGGTGGGATGTGAGGTGTGAGACAATGGATATGAGGTAAACCTTATTTGTCCTGCCAACACTCAAGCAGATAAACATTTCGCTGAAAGAAGTTGTGCAGTCTCTGTACATAAAGGCTTTCAAAACCCAATCAAATATGGCCCTGAGCAATGTGATCAGATTTAATAGCTCTCCCTTCTCAAAGCAGAAGGTTGGTTTAGAAAATTTCTGAGGTCCTTTACAACATGAATCCTTCCTTCATTCTGGGATTTTAAATCCCAGGTAGGTTTTGCTCTTCTTACTGCAAACAGATTTTGGGGATGAGGTGTGGTTTCAAGATACTGGACAAGTTTGCAACTAAGAGTTTTAAAGAGCAGCTGTACTGGATGGAGAGTTCATAAGCAGTATGGAGAGGTTAGCAGAGGGAAGGACAAACCAGACCTCAGTGAAATTCCTTGCTGAGAGGAGGGAAGTGCTCATGCTCATTTCATGACACTGAGACCAGACTATGAGTGTATTTCTCAACGACATTCAACCACTAATCCATTTCACAACAGCCTTGTAAAGGCCATTCAATGAGAAACAAAGGAAAAAGACAAGAAAAGAATAAAACTAACCTCATGATTTATATTGTTCTGTAACTGGGAACTTTTTTTTTCACCAGCCATCTCTCTCTCCTCTTAGTAAAGGAAAGGTGACTGTGGTACTCTTGAAAACCATTGCTACACATTGGTTTGCTCCAAGAATTTCGCTCACTGATCATCTCCGCTCACAGCCTCAGTCGTCTCACAATCTTACAACAGTCCTCCATTGTGTCTAGATGAGGATTTGTACTGCTTCTGTTGTTCAGTGTCCTTGCTCACAAGCCACAAATTTATTTGACAGTCTGATGTTCCCAAAATTAGAATTTTGTTTGAAGAAGACAATCTTGAACACAAAAATCCAAAGATTTGTGAAATTGGAAGATAAACTGGAAAACAAAGCACTCTAAGAGTCTTGAAATCTTGGGGAAAGGTGCATGAATATTATTTTCATTGCCAGTTACAAAGACGTGAAAAGATCTCAGTTAAAACAGAGATTCTTAGGTCTCTCTGAAAAAAAAAAAAAAAGTAATGCATTCATTCACTGTATATTAGAACTGTATATTAGAACTGTATATTTGAATATTTCTTAAAGTTATTTGTAAGTAATTATAGACAGATATTTCTGAACTGTGTGTGCAGATGATGAAGACAGAATCTTAGCCCCTGAGAAATAAGCTTTCTCTAAGTTACATCATAATAATTGATATGACAAGCTCCAAATTTCTTGCTTTGCATGTTTTTTACCACCTCATTTCTAACTGTAATTTCTATTCAAATGAAAACTTAAATATTCTGCCCTGACCTTTTCTGGTAGGAATTTAATTACCTGCAGAGTTTACATAAATTATATGGCCTGCTTGTCTAAGATTAATCCTATACCAGATCAATAGAGCCATGGAACATCAGGATAAAATGACTCCTTGCAAATGCCACCAAAGGTCACAAAGATCTTTACTGAAAGAGGGGGCAGGAGATGTGGTGTGACACATTCCTGCTGTCAGTCCTCTGTATGTCACTGCCACTGCCTCTGCAGCCACTCAGGAATGATTTATCAGCTGTTATAGGACATCTGGTACAAACACTCCATAAGAACCAGCTGAGTAAAATTAATTGAACACGGTGATGACTACAATTCGTCATTCTCAAAAAAATGACTCAAAAAAGTGTGAGAAGTGTGATACATTGACCACAGCACAGATAAACTGATTTTCATATCAGTCTTTGGGAACAAGCTTGTGCTGCCACAAATGCCAGGCCAGTTTTCACATTGAAAAGAAAGCTCTTGCTCTGGGTTTATAAGTTGGATAGGACATATAGAGCATGCATAGCCAGGAGACTCATTATATATGATGTGTTTGTAGCTTGGCAGATCTTCTTTCTATGTGCCCTATCTACATGTTTACCAGAAAATTTGAGTTCATTCTCACGTTACCTTAACAGAATTAAAGCAGTGAAAGCACTACTAGTCAACTCTTCCGGGCTGACTGAGGCTAAATTATATGTCAGGAAATGTTTTTCCTATGTCAAAAAGAAATCAGGTGGGCAAACAAAAAGAGAGAGACAGTTAGTATCCCTTCTGTTAGAGCAATGATGTGAAAAATGTACCATGACTTTACTATGCCTGACCCAACCAAAGACTCCAGTATCAGTTTTCCACGGAGAGAAACTCTGATCTTGATGATGAACAGCTACATCCAGAACTCTTATCAGAGCTGAGAACCAAGTGCAAAATCTCTTGCTAATAGTGCTGATGTGAGGGCAGATTTCCACAATTGTTCACTATCTAGCAGCTTCCATTGCAACAGGTTTTGAAGAATAGTTCTCAGCATATACAGTTCTTGTGACTTCTATCCAATTAGTTCTGTGCCACAACAGGAACTCAGATTTCATGAAAATCAGATACTCACTGCGATGACTAGCATTATAATTAAATCTGCCCCAGGTGAACAGAACAACTTTAACTTGACTTTGTGAGCTAGAATTTGCATTTGCTGTCTCTGAAAGAGGAAAAAAAAGGGGACAAAGTGATACATTAATCTGTACAAATATGATGGAGGTCACTGGTGAGAATCATATTTTGGATCACAGTGTGAACTTCTTCCTCAGCTCTGTTTGGGATAAACTTCTATTGAGAAGTATGTCTTACCAGTCTTCTCTCCAAGGCATAAATTATTGGGACTGTAATAAATGTAGATTATAAACCAACTGGGAAAATTCATTTTATTGCATTTCTGTATGGTGTAGAACAACACTGCTTGACCAGAGAATTCTGTTACACAAAGCAGTACAATATGCAATTTTATACATAGGAAGATGACTTGAAGCTACACAATCTGGAGCTTTATTCAGAGTATATTGGATTCAGGCTCTTGGTTTGATCCACTGTGGAGGGGAGGCTCAGAAGTTGAATTTGAAGTGGCATAAAATTCGGATATTTAAAATGGTCTCAAAAGCCCAGCAGCGTTTTGATGTGGAATTATGCTCTGAACAACATTAGCAATATTAACAATCTTTTAATTACTGCGCAAGTCTCTGTTGGCAAGCTTGAAGTCAGAACACCATGCTGAGGGAGCATTCAAACAGAAATGATACACTCAGGGTAATAAAATGCCCATTGTTTCTCTGCCCTATAGTAAAGCCTGGAAACCACAGATGGGATCAGGCCCATATTATGCAGGACGCTGCACAAACAAACAGGATGAGATGTACCTTCCTTAGCTCGCAGACTGAGAGTAAGGGATAACAAGAAAAGAGAATTCTCTCTATTGCCCACTTTGGTGAGAGCTTCAGGAGCAGAGTGCAACTCTATCTTCTCATTCATGACCCTGAGAAGGCAACAGTACTGCCTGCAACCACTAGCTAGAGCTCAGCTGGACATTTTTTCTTCCTTTTATAACATCAGGCATTAATGGGCAGCCTTCTTTTCAGACTTGGAGCATGTGGGTGTCAAGAGTTCTGGTATACTGCTGCATCTGGCACCTCATGCAGGGACATTTGGAAATTGAAAGGCTAAGAGAGATGGGCCTGTTCGGCCTGGAGAAGAAAAGGCAGCCTTTCAGTATCTGAAGGGGGGCTTTAAGAAAGAAGGCGACAGACACTTCAGCAGGGTCTGTTATGATAGGACAAGGGGAAGTGGTTTCACACTTAAAGAGGAGAGATTTAGATTGGACATGAGAAAGACATTTTTTACTGTAAGTGTGGTGAGGCACTGGAACAGGTTGCACACAGAGGTGTTGTATCCCTGGATACCCTCAAGGTCAGGCTGGATGGGGCTCTGAGCAACCTGCTCTTGCTGTAGGTGTCCCTGTTCATTGCAGAGGAGTTGGACTAGATGGCTTTAAAGGCTCCGTTCCAACACAAACAATTCTGTGATTCTATGAAATTGTCTACAAAGTGTCTGTCAAGCAGCTGCAGACACTACTTGCAGGTTTAAAAATATACTAGTGGAAGTATCCTTGAGTTTTTCACCCACTTCCCACTTTGGTGTTATGCAGACAGTGTGGGTTAAGCTGACCATGAAAACATCCACATATCTATTACACTGTTGTCAAACTCTTAGGGGCTTTGCCAAGCCTGTGGGAGGCTGCTAGCACTTGGGCTTCACTCAAGGTCTGGGCAAATATCTACATTTTTGGTATCTTTTATAATTGAGAACCAAAAGAGGTGACAATTTAATTAAAATCAGCCCATTTTGGCACAGGTCAATGGACAAACTCCCAGCAGCCAGGAGATGAAGTAGCCTTTGGCATATGGGCCTGTTTTAGAGCAGCCCAGTTGCTTGTCAGAACACCTCACAAGTGCCTGTGTCTTCAATCTCATCTCTGAGGGAAACATGTCCACCTTTGAAGTTCTTCTTTAAGTTGGTTCTCAAGAGAATCTACAGCTCTGTTTTTGTTCTTAGAAGATGGGGTTCTGGAATAAGACATCTCAGTATCACTGCAACATCACTGTTGTAAAAGTAGAGTGTAATGACTACGCAGTTCAGCTTTGTCAAATTTATCCACTTGAGGGCTGTGTGAAGAGCAATTGCCAGTGAAGACTGAGGCAAAAATTTGTTGAGTACCTCAGCATTCTTCTTGTTACGAGCCTGCTTGTATTTGTCACTTGGAGGTTACATCTTTCCTTCTTTTTCTTGTTGATGTACCTGCAGAAGCCTTTCTTGTTCTTCTTTGTACCCCTTGCCAATCCCAGTTCCAGTTGAACCTTGGCATTCTTGACTGTATCCGCACAGTCTAGGGGCATCCCTATACTCCTACCAGGCTACTTGTCCCTGCTTCCACTGCCTGTGCATTTTCTTCTTGCTCTCCAGTTTGAACAGTAGGTCCCAGTTCAGCCATGCTGTTTTTTTGCCTTCCTTTCCTGACTTCCTACATCTGGGGATGAAGAGCTCTTGTGCCCTAAGGAAAACTTCCTTAAAGAAGTGACAAGGGAGTGCCATCTCTGCTTCACTCCCTTGTCTTTGAGGACAGATTCCTAGCGGGGTTTGTTGACTAATTCTCTAAAGAGCTGAAAATTGGCTTTCGTAAAATTAAGCTTCCTGGTTTTACTCTTTGCCTGTCCAGTATCCCTCAAGAGTGCGAACTCCACAATTACATTGTCAGTACACCCCAGGCAGCCTCCAATCCTGGTGTCACCAATCAGTTCACTAGCACTGGTTGAGTACTGCATCCCCCTGGTGGGGCTGTCTATTATACCTGGCTCAGGAAGTTATCCTTGATACATTCCAGGAGCCTCCTGAATTGCCTACAGCTCACCATGCTTCTTTTCCAGCAGATGTCAGGGTAGTTGAATTTCCCCAGCAGGACAAGAGCCCACAGTCACAATATCTCCTGTAACTGCAGGAAGAAGGCTTCATCAACAGGCTTTGCTTGATCAAATGGCTTGTAGTAGACACCAGCCACAAGGCTCTCTTTATTGTCTCAGTCTCTAACTCTCACCTATAAGCCAGTGATCACAAAGCAGCTTTTAAGTTGTGAGATATGTGTTTCAGAGGAAGAAAATGAAATATATAAAATGATGCAAGCTGAATTACAGCAGTTTATAACCTGGGCATGTTACTTCAGCACAAATCTGTGCAAAAGAACTGCTCAGTTGGGCCCCTTTAGGTATTTTAACATATTCTTGATTAACACGTAGTAATTAGAAAACCAAAACCCTTAAAAGAATATTGCAAACATCATTCTAGGCATGGTGAAAAATAAAAACAGTTGTAGTTGAACATAAAACATATTTTCCCATATCTAACTTTAACTCTGAACACAAATTTTCATCATTCCTTCACCATCTATTTCAAATATTAGGCCAAGGCAAAACTGTTTTGGCATTCTGCTTTCATTCTGCTTGAATTGACCATCTCATATTTGGGTTTAGTGCCTTAGTCCTTTTATTGGCCTTTTCTTAAGGCAAAATTCTTAGTTATGAAGAAGCCATCGTACTTCTCCTTCCCTTCTTTCCAATGTCTTTCAAGCAATCCCAACTGGTAAGCAAGAACAGTAAATGTTTATGCATGGAGCTAAAACAAATCAGCACTGATGCTACCACTGAGAACTGAGTGACCTTTGGCAGAGGCGCCCTGCCTCCAAGGTCCAGCAAGCAATGAGGATTAATTTTATGGCCTGGACAGAGCCCTGAATTCCAAGCATAGAAATTGAATGCTTGTAATAAGCTATTTACAGTTGCAGTTCTATTATTTTTATTGGTCCTCAAGGACTCACAAACAATGCTGCACATTTTGGTTACCTTCTTCTAACACTGTGTATTCACTGTCTCCATAAATAGATGTTGCTTTTTGGACAGCATCCTCCATATCTCTATTTCAAAACAGAGTCATTGGACTATGAATTACAAAGGCAGAGAGTTAAATACATACAGTGCCTCAGATCCCACACCAAATGACTGCAACTATGTTGCCAGAGGAAAAGGAAAAACTGGGAACTACAAGAGCCACAGCAATTTTAGTGACGCTTATTTACAAAATGTCCAGAAGAGGAATGTGCTATCAGAACACATAGGGCAGAACATTCTGATGAAATTTCTTCACACTGCTGCAGTCAAAGCTTTTCCTCAGTGCTGCTCAGTGGTATCTGAATATTAAAGGACTGCTCTTTAGCACATTTTATCTTAGGATGCAGTTTTCAGCCTATCTACAGTGCCCAGGCAAATAATTCATTCTAGCTGTGTAGAGTATGTTGGACTATGAGACACAAGTAACTTTTCCCATGCTCTTAGCCTAAGGATCAAAGAGGAAGGGACCACAGAGGCTCAGTCTGTTTGGAAATCATGGGTGTAATTGATATTGGAAACCTTAACTCTGCCAGACACCATCTTCCTATCATTCAGTTTTTCTTCCTCCTCGAATTTATGGAATATTTCAAATGCTCAATAAAGGCAGTACAGATTTATCAAGCATAAAGCTGAGATGCTTCATATACTAGGAATGTCTTGGCTTCCAAGCATTTCAGGCATCAAATCTGGTCCACAGTCTTCTCTTTGAAACACTTTTCATGAACCAGACTCACAAAATGAATGATGGCTATATCTTAATACTATGACATTAGGGTTAAAACAAAAAGTGAACAAGAAAGATGACAGCGAGCATTTGCAGAGAAATCACAGATTAAATTATAACACAAATTCAAAAGATTCTTTTTCATACTTTGCAATTAAATGACTGAAGACATCAAGCAAGAACTGGGGAGAGAGGCATTATACACCCCCGTACAAACTTAAGTGTCATTTGAAGCACTGATGGCATCAGCATAATATCTTCTAAAAAAATACAGAAGTATAAGTAAAGAAACTTAATGGGAAGAGGCAAAACTCCCAATCAGTAGTGTTTGACAGAAGTAGACATATAATCCCATAATCAATTATTAACCAAGGTCAATATTTATGGCACAGGGAACCATTTTAAGTGTACATTATTTATGTCAAGATTTGTAATGAGCACTTCATGCTTGAATAGAGAATGTATATAGGGGAATAATTTAAATGAGAAAGCTGTCCGTCATAGGAAACAGGATATATATCCTCAGAAATTGCCTATGTGTCTGCCTGTCTTTCATTCTTACTCTGTTGGAATAAGTCAATATTTTGCACCATTACAATTCATGGTCAGAAATATCTTTCAGCTGGATGCTGGCAAGAATGGAATGAGATGTTTTAAACTTTGGTTTTGAAGCTCCTATTTATGCAAACTGAATCCAGACTGAGGATTTTTTTTAGGGAAATGGTAATGTAACCTAAATTATGTGAGGAACTCCAGCTATCCATTCCACATGTCCAAGTAGACAGAGGCCACTGCTGGGAGCATTTTCGTTCCTTCACTTAATGCAGTAACTGAATAACACTTTGATTTGCCTCGTGAATCCTCCTCATAGGGTATTCATCAAGGATAAGGAAGTGATAAAGACTCTTGAACTAGGAAATAACAGCTTTGCTGTGACAACTGCTGAAGAAACAAGTGGCTGGGTTATATGACTGTAACATATGAGCTTTTGCTTTTGGGATTTGGCTTGTATTCCACACATTCATACAGTATCAGTCATTCATTGACAGCCTGCTCTTTATGCTGCTTGCTTCCACGCACAGAAGAGTATCACAGTATGCTGAGTCAGGTTTTAAAGGAATTTAGGCATATAAAGATGCCGAATGGCTTCGAACAGGATTTCCAAATATGCCTTCTGAATGGCACCTCTGAAAAAAAAAAAAAAAAAAAAAAAAAAAACCACAAAGCACCTCTGTGCTCACTGAATTGAAAGAAAGTAAATTTCTTGCACTCTTGCCTCACACTTTTGATTTTCAACAGGGTCTGGAGAACTCTCCATGTTCTTCAGTTGTGTTCCTTTGAAAATCCCAACCTAAGACCTTAGGCAGTGCCAACGACATCAAAGAGAAGAAGCTTGGCAAGGCGATTCAGAAGCTGGTACTAACAAGCACTTTAAATCAGTCCAAAACATGTCTCATGGTGGGTGACATCTGCTGTTGATCAAAAGGACAGGATGAGTCAAGTCAAGGAAACATGATTGAGAAAACAATAAAGCAGCGCCAATGAATGTATCAAGGTTGCTCTTAGCGTGAATGGCTACACTAAAACACATTGATGGCCAGGAGGTGACATCTGTGGGATAATCCCTAGACAAAGAGGAGACAGTGTGCATTAGAGAAACAGTAAGAATGAATTTCCTTCCTCTCAAACCTCTATACTATCTGCAGTTCATTCATGTTCTTCTTAACATTAAGATTATACTCAACTAACTATTTTCTGACAAGTCATTCTTTATATAGCATGGCAGATAGGTAATTTTAAGGACCTGGCAAAGCAGCATGTCCCTCAGTGTAAAAGCTATGCACAGAGGCTGTCTGCTCACAGGCCTGCTGATTGAATTAAATAGAATCACAGCCTGAAAGAGAGAAGCTTGGGGGATCTGCTTCCTGGATAGGGCCCTTCTCAAAAAGAGGTCAGGAGCATTCCTCTTACCTGGAGGGGGCTTTTTCCCTAGGGTGACTAAAGGCACCTGCTGTCTTAACAGAAGGCAGACCATTATTGTCTGCTGGCTAGAGCTCTGCTGCTTCTTCTTTGTCTGTTGGAAGTAAAAATGTGATGAAGAAAGAGCTTACTGGCATGATTTCTGAAGACCACCCACACATCCCTGTTAGTTAAATTTCTGTTGCTTAACACAGGGGTAACATTTCCCCAGGGAAGAGGAGGAAGGGCTTATGTTGCACAGCCACAAACATCTGCAGCGAAGGAAGCACATGAAGCCTGCATGTTTTACAGAAGGAGCTCAGGAGAGGGGGAAGAGAAGCTCATTTTTGCTTGGAAGGAAGGATGTTCATGCTCCAAAGGGATGTGAGGAAAGGGATGTGAGGTCATGGCTCAGAAAGGTGATGTGAACTAGAGCTGGATGTCACAAGATATGAACTGACAAAGGAAAAAAGGGGGGCTGTGATGGTAGAACTGTTTCCTTCCAAAGTGACCTAACTGTAGGTTGTCCTGGAAATACATCCCTTATAAACGAGCTATGAACTGAACTACAATTGTCTATCAAAAAACTGCACAGAGAGATAGTGTGTGTAAGGACAAACCAGCAGCCCCTGCCTCACTTCAGTATCTTCTAGTCAGAAGGATCTTGTAGCAGGACAAGGCAGCTTGCATTCTTGCCTTTCCATTGCTGTACCTTAATGTAATTCATGAATTAAAAAATAATAACCTAAAAGCTGATGCAAGATACTCCATTGCAGCTGTAAGAAAACCTACACCAGCCCAGCTGGGCTGCTGTGGAATAACTCAGGACAGCTGGAGGCACGGTTAAGGAAACACAGTCCTTCACAGCTGTGATTCCTGATGAAAAAATATTGTGTGATGATCTGGGAGAACTGCTACTATGGAGGAGAAAAATCCTGGAAACAAGAGAAAGGGAGTCTTTGGGAGGTGCAAAATCCTCAGTCAGTCAGAGAAAGTGGTTGTGTGTGCAGGAGAGCTCATGTAGCCTGGTTGCCTGTGGTTACATTCATAGTTGTCTGATCTGAAACAGATGCCAATTGAAGCTTTTATCAAAGCTGGGGAATTAAAAATATCTCTCACTGAAGGATTCTCTTCTCCCCAGTGAAGGGATTAGTGGAGTCTCTGTCTCTCTCCTACCTGGCTGCCTGAGACTTGCAGGAATTTATCACTAATGACATAGCCACAGTTTTTTGTGATTGGAATGCAAAGAAGTTGATGGGTTAAAAATTTATCAGATGACAGAAGGAAGCACGCACGTACATGATCCACGTTTTTAGGAAAATAAGATGAAAATACAGCTGATGGGGAGAATGCCAACTATGCAACGCATAACCTCTTTATCCTCCTAAATGCCTTCCAAGTTTGGAAAATTTCAGTTATATAAAGACTGGGAGAGGAACGATAGTGCTATGCAATAAGGACACTGACTGTATAAAGCTGGTAAAAACAAACCTGTTATTTCTAGCTACTCTAAGGAGCTCTGGATAAGAACAATCCTGCAAGCAGCCTGCCTGACCTATGTAATGGGAGTTTCACTGGCTTGCATCAGCCAGTTACTGGCTCTTCTTATGCTAACTAGTCCAGCATTATTGTATTACATTTAATGGAGCTCTTTATGTCATTCCAGCCTTGCTTCCGTTTTCTGATCCTCCTCTCCCTCTCTTCTGTCACCTCTCCTCCATCTCAGCTGGTGTATGTATATGTGCTGCTCTTCCCTCTGTACCAGACACCACTGCAGTACAGTGCTTATGATTACAAATCATCTCATTAAAGCCAGACAGCCACTCAGCTGGATGCAAATTACTGACCTCCTCAATTTATGAATGTCAGATTTTTCAGGGCAGGAAGGGAGGGGTAAGCAGAGTAGAAAACGTTCCATTAAATGGTATCTATCAACCCTATCACATTTATAAGCTAATAAAAAGGCTAAAATGAAGTTCATTGGGACTGGCTGGATCTTGTAGCACCAGCTGGTTCCATGAAATATTAATAGAAACAAGACACTTCTCTGTGTTACATTCTGTTCAGTGAAAGGATGATACTACTATTGATAAGTTACTGCTCTATCAATTCTTTTGAGTGGCATCTTCGCTTTACCTTCTCTATGTACTAATCCTATGAACATAACAAGACAAGGCTAAAGCACAGGACAGCCTTTCACTGCAAAGTAAAGGCCCGGATTTTACCGGGTATCAAAAAGCAGTTTGCAGGAGATACCTACTTTTTTGACCCTTTTCCATCATCTATGAACTTGTTCTATTCCTGTGATTCAAAGTTTTGGCTTGAATTGGGGAGGGGGATGCAATAGGAAAGGTGTTGAACCTGAACCCTGAATCCTGGAGCAAAATCCACAGGTTGTGTGGAAGAGTTCAGACTGCAAAAGCACTGTTCAGCAGTACAGCAAAGAGCTTGTCTCAGTCTGGATGATGAAGGTCATCCCATTGTGGTGGCTGTTCAGTTCAGCGAGTTCTTAGACTTACTTTGAACTAGAAATAAATGCATGCTAAAAATCTGCTGCTTGCTAGGATCTCTAAGCAACCTTGACATTCACATATCAAGGCGATTAGCACAGCAGATCCAGACAGGAAAGAAATGGAAAAGCCAAACAATAAACAGGCCTGCACTAATCTCAAAGATCTACAGATGGTCTTTTCGGGTTGCATAGGCACTACACAATTAGAGGGAATGAACGTGTACCAAATGACGTCTGTCCCATGACAGAGCAGACCTTTTCCATCCATGTTAATATCAATTAAGCACTTCTCACCAGCACTGAGAAACATTCTCTTCTAGTCTGGGCCAGCCAGCTGGGCTGCGGGGGTGAGCATCTCTGCAATTGCTTGGAAGTACAGTCTGCAAAAGAGAATGAAAAACTAATGGGAGAGATCTCTCTGAGTTTTTGACATCAAGAGTTTCACGAAGACAGGAAGATACATCACAAAATTTTTGTTTTTCTCCATGTATCTCCTCTCAAAGTAATGGCCAGTCACCAGCTTCTAGGAACAGAATAAATGCCCTGGAACATATCCTTGGCAGAGCAAGGCAGATGCAGTGATAAATTAGCTGATGAGTGTAAGACTACCTACTGTGCAGAGAACAGGTTGTTGAACAGATTCATTTATGGCTGTGAGAGTGATCACTTGGATTCTGAATGGTTAGTGGAAATAATTGTATCACCTATAAGCAGTGTGCTACTTACAAGGGACAGACATGCTGTTGACTAGATAGTAGAAGCACAACTTGTCATTCAGAAAACACACATACAATAAATTTGAAGCTTAAAATCAAATTCTTTACATTTTCCCATAAGAATTCAGTCCTTAGCTGAGCCCAAACATAAGCAATGTTAGTCAAAAAAGTAACAGTAGCAGTCAAAGACTGGCAAGCAGTTTACAGAAATGTATTTGTATTTTCACTTCACCCAGAGGGAACATGGGCCAAATGAATCTCCAGAAAACAGTAGCTACTGCACACACAGACGTCTGTTTGCCAAGTGTCATACTGCATTACTGCTTACAGCCAAAAAATATCTATTACTACATTGAATGGATGTAAGAATAACAAGAAAGGAGCAAAGTTTAAGAGAAGTTATTCAGTGATACTCAAAATGATTTGAAATACAATAATACAGTCTCTGGGCAATGGCAAGAGACAAAATGTTTATATTGGTCCCAGTTTTACTAAAACTGCTGGCATTATAAATCATAATTCTGGAGCACTTTGATGGAGTTGGCACCTCTGCAAAGATGTACACTGGCTTATCAGGAAATAAACATCCCTTGAGGTGAATGAAGGGTGAACAACAGCTAACATGGCAACCTGATCTGTCTTACCACTGCACAGGTTTTGGCCTTGCCTTGTGTGCTGTCCTCAAGGCAAAAAACTTCAACTTTTTTCTTATACAAGTCAGTTGAAGCTACTGAAGATGATGTGGGGATTCTTTAGTGAAGCAACTCTCTTCTACTGATCAACATCTTCTCTTGCTTTGAAGAGTTCTATTGAGGCAGAAAAGAAATAGAGAAAATGTCAAAAAACAGGCATAATGACTCACAATATACACCTGTGCTTCACAGCAGTAATCTACCCAGGGGCAGCAGACTTTCTATGTGTCATGGCCAGGACCAAATTTGTTTGCCAAATGGCCATGTGCAAGAGTGGCATTCCAGTCTGAGAAGGAGCAGCAAATTGATAGGAAAGCATATAGCTGATAGTTAATAAATATTATGGTGTTCCATACTGATAGTACACCTGAGTTTGAAAAAGTCTACATTGGGCAAAGGAGTCCTACAGCTTTTTTTGATCCTCAAATTATTTTAAGAAAGAGAAAAATAATGTTATGAAGCACTTTGCAAATTAAGCACACAACAAAACTTCTGTGAAGTTCTATGAACTGTCAACTTGAGTCATCTTGTGGAATACCTTGAATTATAAAACCATAAAATCATTTAGGTTGGAAAAGACCTTCAAGATCACCAAGTCCAGCCATCGGCCTGACCTACAGAGCCCCATCGCTAAACCACATCCCTTAGTGCCATGCCCACATGTCTCCTAAATATCTCCAGGCGTGGGGATTCCACCACTACCCTTAGCAGCCTCTTCCAATGCCTGAGCACCCTCTCCATGGAAAAGTTCTTACTGACATTCAATCTAAACATCCCCTGGTAAAACTTGAAGCCATTTCCTCATGTCCTATCTCCTATCAACTTCAAGAACAGACAGTTAAAGTAAAAAAATAATACCAGTAGTCCAATGAATAAGAGCCAACAGCCTATCAAGTGTTATTCATTGGCCAGGGCTTTTTGCTTGCTTATTTGTTTGTTTTGTTTTGTCTAGTTTTCTGACCAAAAACAGACAAAAGAAAATTCCATCTAAGCTACTATCTGGTCCCATCAACACATTATGTGTACTGTGACCATGAGTGTGTGAAGGAAAATCTATTAAACTGACAGTGTCAAATACACAAATCTCTCCCTTCCTCAGGGACTATAGTCAGCCTTGCTTGTGCACACCTTTTGTCCCAGAAATTCTTGAATCCTCTGCTACACATGTACAACTTCAGCAACAGCTCCAGAGGGTAACCAGATCCAGCTTGGTAATAATTGGTAATCAGTGACACTGGAACTTGAACCTGGATTGCTTACATTCTGAGTGAGCACTTCAACCATTAAATATTGTACAAAGTGTGATGGGGTAAAGAAGGCTGTGAAGTGACAATGAGAAGATCAGAGAGACCTTGACAGGCTGGAGAAGTGGTCAGACAAGAATCTTGGGAAGTTCAACAAGGACAAATGCAAGTCCTGAAACCAGGGAGAAACAACTCCTGGCACAAGGACATTCTGGGGGCACCCAGCAGCTCTGCAGAGAAAGACCTGGGAGTCTTGGTAGGCTCCAAGTTAAATGAGTTAGAAACATGCCCTTGCCATTAAAAAGGCTAATGATATCCTGGACTGCATTAGAAAAATTATTGGCAGCAGGACAGAAGAGGTGATTCTTCACTTGTACTTTGTCCTGGCAAGGCCAAATCTGAGTACTGTTCCTAGCTCTGAGCCCTGCAATACACGAAAGATATGGATATGTTGGAAAGAGTCCAATATATTGCCATCAAGATGGTCAAAGCACAGGAGCATCTCTCCTGTAAGGAGGGTCTGAGAGAGCTGGGACTGTACAGCCTGGAAAAGAGGAGACTCAAGGGAATCTTATCCATTTCTATAAATATTTGAGGGGCATTTGGAAAGAGCACAGAATCAGGCTCTTTTCAGTGTGCCTAAAGCCAGGACAAGAGGCAATGGGCACAAACTGGGGCACAAGGTGTTCTGTCTGACTAGCAGGAAGCACTTTTGTACTGTGCAGGTGATGTGCAATGACACAGGTTGCCCAGAGAGGCTGTAAGGGTATGCTCCTTAGAGATCTTTGGAGACCTTTGGACCTGCCTGAACTTAGTCCTGAACCCCCTGCTCTGGGTGTCTCTGACTGAGCAGGGGTTGGACCCAAAGGTCCCTGCCAACCTCAGCCATTCTGTGATTGTTTGACTCTGTGAGAACATGATCACTATTTCAGAGGAAGGAAGTGATGCTTGACAAGTTTTCTGAAAGAATCTACCTCTGGGGATAATGTACCAGCTCTGGATCTGGAGTGCAGACTCTTGAGACTTGCATCTTGCCTCTACCCTCCCAGGCCCTGAATTTGTCTCCTGGTTATCTCTAGTCTGCAGCTCCCTACTTAGCATACAACCTGCTTTGAATCCCACTCTAAGCACTTAATCTCCCTGTAAGCTGTGTGGTGAGCCATGGCATTTGCTTAAAGGTACTGCACTGAGCAGACAAGGTAGTTGCTGGGCCTAGTCCTTAGCACGCTACTACAAGCAGTCTCTGTTGAAAAAACAAATTGAGATACAGCCTGTGCAGTGCATGAGCTTGAACCGCAGGACTATATATGCATATATGAATATGATTTCATATTTTTATAGAAGACATGAAGTTAGATAACAAGTACTTCCATTCTAGGGGTGAGGGCTGTCTTAAAGCCTCATCAACAAATTCTGCTAGATGTGATGGTGCATTCCTCAAAAACACTGCCCTAGTAAAAGACTCAATCCCTGATTAGATAACTTTGCAAAAAGAGAAAAGTTTTGTAAGATCGCATAATGTTCACTTAGGGCCAAATTTTTTTGGTACTTTGTCATTTATTATTTGTTACTAAGGCAGTTCTCCCACTGAAGCCAGTGAAATAGAAAAGAACATGGTCTCTGTGAGCATCTACGCTATATTTAGCTGAGGGCAGTCAAAATAGAGGAAAAAAAGTGCAATTTTTTTTTTCAAAAGCTTGGAATGAACATGCCCCTGAAAAGACTGAGGTAGATGCACTTACATGGATACTGATCCACAAGACTTACTCAGACTATTGATTGCCAGCATTCTGAGCCAGCAGAGGAGAAATGCATTGATCTGAAGAGTGGTTGGAGCCAGTGTATCACACTGATCATCTGCACACGGTGTCGTACTCTAATTTGGGTCAGATCCCAGCTCCAGGATGCTTCCAAGTGCATTTCATCCAAGAAGAGCTTGTACAAATATTCACCTGGTGAGATGGCCTATTTTTGTCTATGTCTTTGCTTAGCTTTACATCATGTGCTTGTCTGATTCAAAATCTGCTGGAAACTCTTGTCAGGGTAAAGCAACAATTGTTTCTGCAGCAGACTTTCTTCTTTCGCCCCTTTGTTTCTGTACCATCTCTTATTTTTATTTGGGCTGTGCTCATCCCTTCTTTCTCCTCAGTGAGGTAATGTTTCTCCAAATTTGCTTGTACTTCAGTATCAGATGCTCACCCCGTCTCCTTCATTTCATCAGCTGGCTCTGTCCATGATGCCATGTGATACAGTGGCTGACAGCAGAGCTCTTACTGACAGTTGCATCAGAAAAGGCTCATGACACCTGCTGCATGGTAATGAAAAACGAGTGAGCTCACACCAGAGGTGACTCAGCAACGCTTCTTTGCTGCATATTACAAAAGAGACAGACACGCTTTTATCAGTACAAATGCATTACTCCTCCACAGATTTTACTGTAAGAGGATTTAAAGAATCTTTACATGAGCCAAATGACAGAAACAACATCAGCTTATGTAGACTCAGGGTATTTCTGTCTGCACATGCTTTTATTACCCGGTGCTTGATGAGTCTTGCAGTTTCTCTTCCAGCCAAGCTAGAATCTGAAAGAGCCTGAAACGTCTGATTCATTATTCATCTTTCCAGTTAACCAATATCCAGAACAGGTGGGAAGGAGGAGGTTACCAAAGGCCAGCTCTGCTTTTGAACTCCAAACAGTATTTTGCTATCTAGTTGCTTGAGATTACAGATAACAAAGGCAGTAGTTAATTTCCTTTACTTTTCTGTTGATCTTGGTACAATAAAATAAAGAAATCAGCTCAGAAATTGTTTCATATCCAGCTCATTACTGCAATTTGCATTGTTTGCATGAATAAAAATTATGTGAGATTGCACTGTCCTTCATCCAATCTGGACCTTATGTAATCCCTATTCCCTTTCTTGAGTTCAGTGGGGACTGCTCCACAACTGATGCAACAAATCACCAAATTGCAATATCTGTTTTGATCACAGTATTTGTTACCTTCAGTCCCAGCTCTCAAGTATTTCCTTTTACAGTCCTGTAGAGGGACATTTCACAGAATGGGGGAGGCCTTGGCATACTGTTTCATCATATGATGTTTGAAGAGTTCCATCTTAACTGGGCACACTGCCCTCTGTGTCCCAACACTGCATCTTCTCCACCATAAGCCTACCTAACACATAGGTGTTGCATCTCAGCAATCTGGCATACAGAGCAGGATATAGACTTAAGTTTGAGCATCTGTCTGAGATTCTGAAACATAGGCAAGAAAGTGGGAGATGGGGAACCATGTTTTGTGCTTTTGATCTCTAGTGCCACAAGCAGAACTAGCTAATAGGCCTGCAGATTGTTGTATCAAACACTACCTTGTTATGGAGGGAAGGAAGTATGGGAAGAAATATCTACTTTATACACTGCCTCCATATTCCATCTACTATTGTATGGATGAGATAAGACCAATTCTGCCACGTCTTAGTCTTCATGTGTAAGAGACAATTGTGACCCTCCTACCTTATTCTTTACTGTGACTCACAGCTTTATGCTTCATTGTACAAATTAGTAAAACAAGGATGAATTAAAACTAATTAAAGTCTCAACTTCTGTAGCTGTAACCTAGTGCTATAGGTTAATAGCTGGTCTCTCAGAAAAGCTAAGCTTCTAGACTGCCCACATCCTCATAAATTAACCAGACAACATCAGAATGACAAGTCAAGACAAAATATTTCCCAGCCTTCTCATGGCTGCATGAATAATGTTACTGCTGTCATGGAAAGATCAGGGAAGAGGTGAGTAAAAAAAAAAACAAAACATATTTATGCCTTTCAGCCATGTCTTATTTATTTTCTCTTTATCGTGTATTGTATTGAGTAGGATAATCGTTATTTAATATCCTCTTCCAAAAAAGGCACTCAACCAAAGCACACGAGGGCTTGAAATAATTAGGACGATATAATTGGGTACATTATAGAGGGCATGAAATTAACTGTAGTTAAATTAACTCTTCTTTCTCAAATGAGCATAAAGGAGAAAACACTGTGAGCACATCTTTCTCATACTAATTGGAAGCAGAGGAATGCAATATTTTATCTGCATGAGCCTATATTCTGAACCATATTTGTGCTTGTACACTCTTCCATACACCACCTATAATTGTGGTCAGTCCTTGGTTCAATCTGTTAGAGTTTCTTCCGTCTTTAAGTAGCATTGAAAATATGGGTCATGCTATAATCCAGCCTAGGTCAGCAGCGGGATGGGAGATTTCCAAAAACATTTAAATATGTCATTAATTTATTAAATCAGGATTGGACAAATGTTCTGTTGTTGTAAGAGAGAACACTGGAAAACATTTTTCACAGGAGATATAAAAACACTGGTCATCAGTCTTCTCTGCATTCATTGCCTTGTCTGCAAAAACCTGCCTGCCTATGTTAGGTGTCTGAATTCAGTTCCCTGTGAACTCTGCATTTGGACTGACATCCTGGTGCGACCTCAGCTACTCTTCATTCCCAAGGATAATCCTGATTAAAAATTTAAGGTTAATTTGCTATACAGATAGGGATCTGAAAGCAGCTGTTTAATATGAAAGCAGTTATTGGCTCATTTGGAATTAGTTTATGTTTGAAAATAACATACTGTGGTTGTCCAGGAAGGCTCAAAACATAATCCAGAGCAAACTTCTGAAACTCAGCCATCCTGGACTCAGCCTGAACCCTACAGGAATTTAACACTTGGAGGTAGAGTGGTGGAGTTTATCAACAGGCAGAACTGTCTTCAATGAGGAAGAGATCAACATCATAGAGGAGTATAATGTTTCAGCCTGACAGGATGCCAACGTTTTACCACACTGAGGTAGTGTTGGTGGATACAACACAGGACTGGGAATCAAGGGAACAAGTCTCAAACTCTGCATCAACCATATATTAGCTGCACCATCTCAGGTAAATGCTCTATTCATATACACATTTCAAAGGAGAGGGGTAAAGATGGTGTTGACCCTTTCTGCTCCCTCTGCTACCCACTTCTAGGTAGCATAGGCATTCTACTAGAAGTGAAGATATGTATATACTCTCCCTCTCCCTTTCTCTTTTAAATTATAGTTTTCTTCACATTCTTTGGACCTTTGTTCTTCCTTATTACTCTTATTGCAGATACACCTTTCTGGAGATGTTAGTCAGTTAAGTCATGGCACTGCAGAAGTGCCTAAAAGATGGATTCAAAGCCAACCTGGGTGTCACTACTAAAAGTGGTCTGAAGTCAAACAGTAATAAATAGGAACCAAAAGAACTCAGATGAAACTAAATGGGTCTGGGTCATTGCACTTACATTTATGCAACATGAAGTCTGGTTTACAAGAAAAGGGAACACAGTGAAGACGGATGGAGAAGACAGCAGTAAAACACATGCATATCCAAAAGCGAGACTTAGGTGAGTCAGTTTATCTTAGGTTCAAATCATTCAAGCTCTGTTTTATTTCTTTCCTGTGAATGATGTAGGATATAACAAATTATCTTCAACTGATGTAAACTGGTGTCATTCTCCTAAAGACAATGGAGCACCACCAGATTTCATCAACTGTAAACCCTTGGCTAATTTTGGAAGAAGTTGCAACTACATGCATGTAGAGTTTGCTTTGATTTTTGAGCAGGTTGACTGAAATCAGTTTCCCCAGCTCAGGGTCTGAGATGTGGAAAAACAGGTTTACTTTTTAATGTTCTTGGCAGTGGGGCAGCCCAACCAACCCATAAAAGGAGGCAAATGTGAAGTAGAATCAATAGAAAGCATTAGGTAAAAAGGTCAGGGAGAGAAGGAAAATGTAGATGATTGGAAATGATTGGAATTACCCAAGAGCGAGTAAAAAACAAAGGAAATCTTGGAAGGGAAATAAATAGTGGGACAAAATTAGAAACTTGGGCATCCTTAAAAGCAGCTGAGCTGTACAGAGGAAGAATGGGTAAAGGAGGTGAACATGTGCAATTTCTAGGTTTGCTTTACAAAACAATAATTATGCAGAGGTGTTATAGTAGTCAGTACTTCCATGTAAAGGGATGACAACAGATAATGGCTCTGAAGAAACACAGTGCATTACTTCATGTAGTTGAAATGTTTTCTTTGTATAATTTTTTTGTGTTTCTGTTGTTGTTTTCATTTGTTTTAAGATAGGCAGAGAGGGAAGTAATGAGCGTATTACAATAGCACAATCTCAGATGTTGAGACAGACATCAAGCATTCCTGTTTCCTCCTCTTGTTAGCTGGCTGCAATATGAATGCTATAAATATTTCAGGTCTCATCCTGTTAGGAATGAAGCTCTGATTCCTTCAGGTCTTGAAGGTGCTCCCTGTTTCCTTTTTTTAATCCAAAGGCATCAACATGCATGAAAGTGCCTGGCAGGGGTAAATCTGAGACATATGTGGCAGCGTTACCATGCTCAGTCAACTAGGAACACTGAAACCAGGCTTAAAATTCAGTCCCTCCCCAAAAGCAAATCTGTGGGTATCTTAGGGGTATCATCACATACACACACAAGTTTATATATGTATGTGTATATACACTGTTGTGGTTTAACCCAGCAGGTGACTGAGCACCACACAGTTGTTCACTCACCTCTTCGCAGTGGGATAGGGGAATAAGGGAAAGAGTCAGGGGAAAAAAAAAAAAAAAAAAAAAAAAAAAAAAGATGCATAGGATTAAATATAACAATCTCTTCTAGAATTCAGAAATGTAGTTCTAAGAAACATGGTATAGAGGGCAACATTGGTGGTAGGTGAATGATTGGACTAGATGATCTTAGAGGTCTTTTCCAACCTTAATGATTCTATGATTCTATTCCATGCTTCATATACAGCCAGAAAATTGTAGAGTGTCTCTAATGATAAGATCAATGCTACTCTGACTCACTTTTTGCAGGACACCACTGGCCTGACTTTAAAGATCACCATCTCCCACAATTCACTTTGCACTACCTGGATTTAATCAAGAGTCTCTGAAAATTAAAATGTATTTGAGTCTGAAGGCTAAAATGTTCTTATCTTTTATCCACTCATATTTTTTTTTTTAGAGTAATTTTTATCACATTCATAGATGATATGAAAGATTTCCTCTTTTTTCTGCACCAAACCTTTGAGAGTGAAACTAAATGAAAGAAAAAGTGATTAATTATATTTGGAAGAAGTAAGCTGTACCAGCAAACATCTCCTTTGTGTAATTTGTCCATAGGAAATTAACCACTACTTCTAGTAGACACAAATTCTTCATCAGACGTCACTGATAAACTATCCTGGGCATCTTTATTTTCATATTTAAACCTCAGAGTACATTCCAAAAAGAATAAGCTTTGCTATGATTCTATTGCCATTTTCCAGGAAGACAACACAGAACATGGGGTTATGAAGTAACCCATGCAAAGTTTTCAGGAGAGAAAAGAACCACTGGAAAAGACATCTCAGAATCTCAGTTCAGCATCAGTAAGGGAAGATCTAGCCTTGTAAAGAGAATACAGCCAGGAACTATTCTACAATATGATGATTATAATTCCTCTTATTCCAATACAATATCTGAGAACAATATTCTGCTTTACTGGAAAAAATGTCACAGCTGACAACAGAATTGTTACTTGTGAGAAAAAATGTGATTGCTGCAAAGCTGCACGGAGTACAACTGCTTGTGGGCTAAAGAAACTCCAGGGCTTTGAAGAGAAGATGGGAGAAGAAGATACTGGCAGGTAGGAGTCCTCACCTCACCCATACTGGGTAGGTAACACATTGATGCTTCACAAAGCACCATCAAAACACAAATTGATACGTAATAATCATAACATAATCCTGAGTAAAACTCTTATTAATTGCTATTAATTCCATTAAATTTATTATTAATTAACTAGAAATGAGTTTATGGGACTTAAATGTCTTAACCATCTTTAATGACTCTGAAATGAGTCAATGAGCATTGTAAATGAGCATTGCCAAATAAAGAGAAGATATCCCAAGCTGAAGTCCAAACATAAGATCCAGGAAGGAATGAAACACCGACAATTTTATTTATATTTTGACTATTATTTGAGATTCCCAGGCTCCATGAAATGGCAAAAGAAATTCATATTTACATAGAACAAAAGTTGTCCATGGACAGCTTTCCATAAAGACTAGCAGACTGATGTGTAACATATATTTATATTTGATAGGAATTGAAAGCACATTCATCTAAGTCATTGCTGTTATGTTCTCTGACAGCTTTTGAAAATTGCCAGGCTAGGATTTTGCATTTGATCTTTTGACATTATTGGAGGTTGTATAAACAGGAAACAATGAATAGTTTCAGCATCAATTAGGAAAATTCTAAACAAAAGTGCTGTCATGGCACTGTCAGTTCCAAGTGGTAGGCATGCTCATGGATGTGTTAAGATCACAGTGCAAACTCACATACAGTGGAAATGGCAGTCCTGATGTTTCTCCACTGTAAATGTGCAGCTCTGATATACTAATAACCCTCACACATCCATAATGTGATCTTAAATACTACCCAGTGTGGTCCGTACAGATTAATAGTTATTACATTATCTGGAATAGTGGGAAGAAAGTTTTAGCCATGTGAACACAGCTCATGCTGTGCCACCGGTCCTTAGGGTTGGAGGACGAGTCTTGACTGGTTTTATTGAGTAGTGGCCTATGACTCCTGTTCAGCTGTCAATCACTGCAGGACACACTGTGTAAAGCAGACGGACTGTTGGCCAAACCATCCTTAGCTTCAGGACTTCTCTGGCCATGGTTAGGTATATCTGTATGTATTAAATAATGGACAGCACAGGAAAATCAGGTTGGAGTAGAAACTGGTGATCATTAGGTTAGTGACATAAAGAACCATACTTACTAAGGGATGCATTTTGAACATCTTTGAAGAAGAAAGTTGCACAGGCAGCCTGGTGGTCAGTCTCCCAAGTAGAAATGGATGAACTGTGTGTAAAAAGACCTATTCAATTTCTGTGCAGAGGCTGTAAACTCTTTCTGATCATTAATTCCTTCCACTGTTTCAGATCAGAATCAGATCGGATCAGAAATATCTTTAGTATTTCAACTGTGAAGCTGGTGGGAAGTTTTCCACTGTATTCAATGAGCTTTTGATTAGATTATTCTTTTAGCTGGTCAGGTCCTGCATACTTACAATGGCTTCAAGTACGTAGCACTGGGTTTCTGACATTTGTCTGGAGGAGAAACTTCCTTTTCAAGGCATTAATTATAAGTGTCAATCTGAGATCTTCTTATGCCCTCCCCTACTATGGAATTACAAATGGATGAACATGATTTTTTCAATAATTTCCATGGTTTAACTCTCAAAAGCATTCAGCAGGGCGACCTCATAAGTGGTCACCTTCCAGGAAAGCAAATTGTCCTTCAAAGCTGAATAGAAGACTGAAAGAGAACTCCACTTAGGCTATGTGAGCATTTCCCAAAAGGCTTTGGGTGGACACAAAGAGGTAAAGTGCATTGTCTCCTGCCAGACAGGATTCTTCTTGCATGCCCTCTGAAAAGCATGGGCTAGAATGGTGCAAATGATTGTCTTATGAGTGAGGGACTGCAGTGATAGTCAGACTATCTAGGTTTGCATTCACACTGAAGCACTCACTCCATGATTACAGGCAATTCATTAGGGGGATATCTCATCATACATGGTGCTTTACAGAATTAAGTCTGAAAGATGAGAAAAACACATTTCATGCAATGATTTTCTCTGGTGAGGCAAAGGTGATTCTTCAGCATCATCTCATACTGGAAACTCAAAAGCAGAGAGCTTTTTCTAGACAGTTTCTGTGTCTGTTTTCCTCACCTCTCAACCTGCTGAGCTGTTAGTGTGGAACATGCTGTGCATCAAGGTCACAGGGAAAGGAAGAATGAAAAATCATGAGAAAGGAAATATTTGATTTTCATTTCCTTACCACAAATAACTTCATAGTTACAGATTTGTTATACTTAATTTAATGATCAAAATGGTTCAGTTTATAACCTGTGGGAACATCTGCCTGATGTATTACCCAAGAAATACACAAAAGTTATGCTCAGACTTTTTTTTATTTTTTTCTTTTTTGTCTTTTTTCCTTTTTTCCTTTTTTTTTCTTTTTTCCTTTTTCCTTTCCTTTCACTTCCCTTCCTTTCCTTTTTTTTTTTTTTTTTTTTAGAAAATTTAGAAAAGATGATGGCATTGAAGATTGTCCCTGCAGAATAGTTTTCTTGTCTAAATATGTGTGTACATGCACATGCATAAGCACCTTTCTGAGTAACTAATCGTTTAGTAGGATGCAAAATACAGATATTTTGGGAGTAAGTTTGGCAAGTAGAAAGTGTGCACTAAATGTCCCAAAGGGAGAACAGGGAAAACTTAGCAGCCTTTTGTAGCCTCACATATTCCTTCCAAAAGCAACGTGCATGATTCAGACAGTTGTCAAGTTTGAATTTGTTCCATCTTGAAACGCATATAGACTTCAGAGCTCATCTGCTCAGTCCAATTTCCCATCAGTAATTCTTTGTTTCAAGTTTTATAATAATTTTACAATAAAAGTTTGTATTACAGGCCTTTAAAAGTGCACCAATGCAAACACAGTTTTCATTTGAATTTGATACTTCTTATTTTTTGGTTGCTTGAAATCAGCACCAAAATATAGAATTGTTAGAAGCTAGAGATGAGGAGAAAAAACTCTTATGTGTATGACCTAGATACAAAATGATAGACTAGATAGTCCAGCCTGGAATGAGAGACAGTGCTTCCCTTTAAAGAACTGGACTAAATACCAGCCAATCTCTGTTTTTCCTGGCTCCCCATGAAAACCTAAAAAGAAGCCACTTGTGCTTAAAAGTTACCAACACAAACATCTTTGCATACATACTTACATGATTGCTATCTTCGAATTCAATAGCTGGTCATGGGAATTAACTATTTGCTGGATTAGCATTTTTACTACTCTGGTTTATTACATACTTCTGTTTCACTAACACTGTAAAGACACCATCTGAAGTGCCACAGTGCCCTACAAATACAAGACGAAAAGGCATTCTCTGCCCCAAAAATGTTATAGTCTGTTCTGAAGTTGCTGATTTGCCAGTTTCCATCATTTAAATTAGCATGTAAAGATTTCCTGACTTCTCTCCCTTGTTATACATTATTTATATGTGGAGAATAGAAACCCACACAGTTTACCTTGAGCAGCTTCTTCATGAACACATATTTGGCTTTTGTAGGCAGTATCATAGCAGTTCCCAAGGGAATGTTTGTATACACAATAGCAGTTATCTATAATCCCCATAGCAATTATTATCAAATCAGTGCTGAGCATTTCCATAAGATGTCTACTATAATATTATTTATATCACTACACAATTCTACCTAGGGAAATTTTTTTCTTTAGATTAAATGAAACAGCAGTTTTGCATTCTAAACAATGTAATATTGTAAGAGATTTATGCATCAAAATCCCATTAGTGAGACTGAGTGTAACACAAATGAATGCACATGTATCAATCATTACTATAATTGTTATTATTATTCATCATGATTTATAGAGGATTAGTGCTTTTGTCTAGAATCTAAGTAAGTACTCAATTTGTGCCAGGCAAACAAGAGGGCTCCAATTTGATGACTTTGGTGGCAAGTGAACAAATTCTCCTACCAATGGACATGCGGAGATAAGTGGTTGTGTTTGCACTGATATGGTATTTTAAGAATGGGTCAAATCCCTCGCTATCTTCTTGTTATTTATAGTTATCCTAACTCTATCAGCCTTGCAGAAAGATCTGAGCTGCCAGATACAAATGGTGTAAAAGCATTTAGCAATCGACAGTTGGCACTCTACAGGAGTACAGGAGTACAGGAGTACAACAAAGGAGACAAATTCCATCAAATAGTGTTCTTCAGACTTTTCAGTAGATAGGGAATAGAATAGGGTTGCATGAGGTCTCTGTAGTAGGGCTAGTAATTCAGCTCCATACCTTAAAATGTGCTGAAGGAGAACGATGTCAAATCAGAAATGGATAGGGTTTTCAGAGATGAGAATGTTTGCCTATGAAGAAAGGAAGTGAATGCAAGAGGCTGTCTGTAATTACCAGTGATAAAGCAATTATTGCAACAAACAACACACAGAAGAGTTATATGAGTACACAGGAGGAATAAAACTCTGCTATGAAACTCTATCAGAAAAAAAATAATAGATTAAATGGCTTCCAGTTCTAATACTGATATTGATTTTCTAGTAGTTCCATTAACACGATACTTCACATGAACACCCTATGATCCCAAACATTTTGGGAGTGTAAATAATTACACTGCTGTAATCCTAGCTGACAAATCTTACATCTCTCCTGTATGGCCATGAGTCAGTATGTATCAATCAAAGTTGATGTGTATTTTGACATGGGAGGCTCTTAGATGTAGCACATTTTCCTTGTGTTTACCACCACCACATTCAGCAACATGATAATAGCCAGTTGGATCAATCTCAAGATGCAGGCGTGGGGCATGAATCATAACATTCTTTCATGTTGTCGTACAATTTCTGAAATGCATCAACAATCCATGTCTGAACTTGGGAAGAGTTCTTTTGAAGGAAGAATTAGTAGAAATAATTGATCGCCTTGTTCTAACACAGGTGTAGAGAAACTTCTAATTTTTTTTTTTTTTTTTTTTTTTTTTTTGTCTTTCTTTAACTCATGGCACAACAGAAATGTTGCAGTCTACATTTGAGAATTACAAATGCCCGTAGAGTATGAACACATGACAAAAAGGAAAAAAAAATAGCAAAGACAAAGTTCAGGACAAGAAATCAGGTAAAACACAATGTTTTAACTCTACTCGTGACTTCATTTGTTACTGAAAAGAAAGCCCAGTCTGTCAGAATGGAATCTGAAATCATCTGCCACCAGAGATTTTCAGATGAAGAGAATTGTCCCAGCATCACCGCATTTAGTTGGTAGACTGAAAATCTATAGGAAGATGTATTCATCTACTAGATTACATGGGATTATTCTAAGTGGGATACTCTCTGGAATCTCTAATTTTTCCAAAATGTGCAGTGGTAAATAAAATATACCACTTTTTTTTTTATTATTTTTTTAATAAATAAATAACCTCAAGAACCTCAAAATAAAGACCTAAACTTAGAGGCAGACTCACAAACTGCTGGGAGCTGAGGCATCACTCTCAATGGCTAGAACTGTTCCATAACATATAGGAGACACAGTTTCAACCAATTCTTATAACCCTTTGATGAAAGGACAGATATTTGAAGCACTCTTCAACCCTTAGGCATTGACTGGAATTACTCTCCCTCTCATAGCAGTTGAATCTTCTCAGCTTTCTGCAAAATACATGAGTTTCTCTTCCAGAGCCAAGTAAGAAATGTCTATTTATCCTGATAGTTAGGACAATTCCTCCATCAAATACAGCAGAGCAGAGATATGATTTAAAACCAGGCCTACATCTCAAACAAGCAACCCTATAACTGGGCACCAGAATATAACATGGACCACATTTCCAGCTCCACTTAACAAATTAAGGATATTAGTATAAAAAGCAGGAAAAACAGGGCTCAAGGCTTCACTAAAGTATCCCCCTTCTGTCATCTCATCCTTTTTTGTACAGTTCTAACCGGAAGGATATAAAGAGTCTATTCTAAGATCCCTGGCAAAGCGAAGCAACCACTTTCAATTCTAGCAAGGCAAGGACACTCACACCTTGTCTGACACAGGACAGACAGAAAACAGGTAGAAAATACGTTAAAGGGCAAGCGACAACAGCATCCCTTCCTCTCCACCCCACTGTCTTTCTCAGCTAAGGGGACCGTGGCTGTCAGGCTTCACAGCCCCTGATGGATTCCTTACCTCCAGGGCCTTAGAGAGAGTCTAAGTTTTGCTCTGCACATCTCTGGACTGGCAGCTGAATGCAGAAAGAAAGCAGGCACTTAGCTTTTCATCCCATGATGATGCGTGAAATTAGTTTTCAACAACTGAGGTACAAAGAAAAAAGAAAATGAGAAATTATTGAATTTAAGGGGCTTCAGATTTAGCTGATACTGTTAGGAAGGCTGTCAGAATTGTTCTCCTAAATTTAAGCATTTAATCCTACAACGTGAATCTCAGTCTATATCCACATAACTTTTTTTAGAAGTAAAGTAACAGTACATTAGATTTTTATTTGTGATAGTCAGAAAATCTTTACTTGAAATACAGTTGAGTCCACTTAAATCAATACGTGTTAAGGGAATGTACCTATTAAAAGACAAAAGTTAATTTACAAGAATAACTCAACTTTATAAAAGGAATAACATCACTAGAAGAATTCTAGTTTAAGTCAATAATCATGGTGATGATCAAAGCCATACCAAATCTTTCCAATCTAATAATTTTTAGCAGCAAAATAAAGAAAAGGTTAAAATACATTTTAGGTGAACAAAGGTTAAACACTCAGCCAATTTTAAATGTGTTCCTGATGGCTGGAAATCAATGTATGCCTTCAGGTAGATATTGTGTATAAACATACATAAAAGCAATGACGAACATTATATTGTAACTTGAAAGTGCCCAGTAGGTGTGTCTTATCTACAATGTTATCCTACTAAAAAATCGCAGGCACAATTTGTTGACTAGGCATCAACTATAGAGCAGCAGAATTGCTCAACAGAGAGGTATTAAACAGAGTTCAAGTCCTGAAGGTTTTGAAGAAGAAACTGACACTGAACTTAGTGAGAAAAGATGCCAAAGGGATTGGGGTTCTCCATATCTCCAGCCTCTGTGAACATAAAATAAGAAACTGAATCTACCCCACTGTCTCCAGATAACACCTGACTAAGTGACATTTTTTCCTCTCTGTTTTCAAAGCATCTTATAGTACTACTCTCCTTTTCAGGTGTACATGTAATTGTATTTCTGAAAAATGAAAATGTATCTCCCTGTCTTCAGAGCAATTAAAAATGGGCTGGTTTAGTAGTTGCAGTCAAATTCATTAAGAGTTGATGTTGACAGAGCCCACAGATGCAGTCGGCCTTCTATGGAAAGGAAGGTCATACTAGCGGGACAAATATGTTCAGAGCTATGTGAGAGGCAAAAAAGAGAAAAATAGGATGTCTGATGCTAGGAAGAAATTCATGCTTGAATTAAAAAGTGAGACACTTGTGTGGGAAAACTTGGAGTCTGGAAAGCAGATTTTTTGTTTCTGAAGTGAGGGTAAAATGCTAGTGGCACTTCAACAGTTCTTTCACTTGACTAGCTCATGAGTATGGGTCACTTCTTACATCAGTGAATAAATCCAGCCCTAAAGCTCAAGGTGCCTCTGGGAAAAGAATTATCACAGGAACTCCTGCTACTACTCCTAAGGGCATGTCAAAAAAATTTCGAATTGGTGATAGTCCTGTCACAGAGGAAATTGATGTATCTGTTACTCCTGCTGTTTTCTTATCCTTTTTAAACATCACATTTCAAATTTAAAAGAAATGATGTTACACACACATACACTCACAAAATACTCTTCTAGACCTGATTTTATATCATTAAATCTTTTTTCATAGGTATAAAGATCGTACTCAATTAAATATTTTGTCAGTCAAATAAGTCAGTTTCTTCACTGGCAGCACTGAGAGCAATTACATCTATTTACAGTGTTTTTGCATTTGCTAGTATGTGTTTTGATAAATGTTCAATGAGCCCTTCCTACAAAACTGAAGTAATTAAGTGACATACAGTACATTCCCCAAAACTGGAAAGACATCATGGTTGTGCCTACCTCTAAACTATTTAAAGAAGTCTGCATAGTAGCACAAAGACAGAAAATAAAGAAGTAAATATTCATTATATCAGCATGTGTTATTTAGTTATGCATATAAGATGTGGAAAGTGACCAAGACATGGAATGATAACAGTACTCCTACTAAGACACAGCTGCACAAGTACTAATATCCTTGGTAAAAAAAATCTTTGTATCAAAGGGTAATGAGGCTCCTGGTGGGATAAGCTATCTGACAAACTCACCAAGAGTCAGACTCAGAACTGGTATGAAAGTGAAGAAAACTACATTCCCTTCTTTAGACCTGAAGCCTTGTGTCACCCCTCAAGATGCCCTAGGCCTGCTAACATTTACCTTATCAATGAGCAGGGGATCCTAAATGGATGTAATATGAACATCAAGGCCTTAAAGAAGGCTGTAGGCAGAAGCAGTCTAGAAACATCTCTGTCATCTGTGGTCTCGTGGGTTATCTGCTGTCTTCTCAATATGGAAGCTACAAGTATTTTTCACTTCATTATACAATGATAGAGCAAGGGTGAGAGAGATTTTAGAGTGAGATCATTAAGAAATCTGAAATCAGCTGAAATACCTCAAACTTGCTTCTACCTCTGTTTCTTTGCTGGGAGAGGATATAACTTTCCACACTTTCAGCACCAGTAACTTGGAAAGCATACAGATAGCTAAGCTCTGGGGAGAGCAGAGGTATTTCCATTTGTTTATAAAACTGTCAAGCACCACCCACACTCTGTCCTCAAGTGACCCAGTTATATTATGCTGTGTAAAGATGAAGCACTGAGATATCTACCAGTACACAGAGTGCAAAATGTGTTCTATGCTCCAACAGGATAGACGAGCAATCAGCACGGAATTATAGTAGTAAACACGCAATGCATAATAAGACCCTTGGTGTCCTCTTCTACTGAAAAGGGTCAAGCCATGTTTAATGTTCTAAAGTGTATGCACAGTGGGATTGGTGTTTCACTTTTTTGATTTTTTTAGGCTTATTCTGGCTAGTATGTGAAGCAGAAGAGCCAAAAACTGTACGACATTCAATTTTGAGGATGAAACAGTGGACTAAAAACAGATTAGAATATGAAATAGGCAGAAAAGCTGTTCTTTAGGCAGTGGTGGAAAATGGAAATGTCATTGTTTTTTGTGACAGTCAGGCCAGCTCTGTCCCAGCTGAGCAGGTTCAAATGGTTCAGGTCAACACTAAAGAAGCAAGAGGAACAGGATAGACATGCACTGAAGTACAACTAAGGAAACTTGATCTACGCTCTTAGCTGTGACATAATTTGCCATGCGACTTTGAACCAGACTCTTTAAGGCAGGATTTATTTTTTTTGTATCACTGAAGCCACTTAAAAGAGTCATTATCTTTTTTGAACTATTTGAATGCTCATTTTCTAGTCGAAGTTATGTATAGAGACTTAATCTGTAATCAATTGAGAGAGTTTGACACCCTCTAGTCTTCCCTACACAGGACAGGCATGTAAGATAAATGAGGCCTACTATCTGTTATGCTATTATTTTTCATGACTGTATTTCTTAAACAGCTTAAGTTTGATGAGAGAAATCTCATTTTCCCTTCTTTCCACCTTTCTTCTGCCTAAAGTCAGTAAGTGCCAAGTATATTCTCGCTCAATATATTTTCTAGCATAACCTCACTTAGAACTGAGTGCCTATTGAAATGAAAATACTTAAAAGTGTCAGATAAATTGTACTGTTTTTACAAAATAAATCTAATATTTATCTCCAGTCTGAACTTTATTTCTCCTTCCATGAAAGCAACAGGTTTGTCTGACTGCGAACAATACAAGAGTTAAATGAGCCTCCTGAAAACCTAAAAATGCATGATGGAGAGCAAAAAATTCGGGTGCTGAAAATTGCCCTCAGGCTTGTGTGACAATTGTTTCCATTCTACAGTCAGGACAGAAGCAAGGTGAGACCAGGTGAAAATGGAGTCAAAAGAGATGCTTGAAACAATGATCAAGGGAAAACATATGTAGGCATCAAATTCCACGTAAGAAAAGTCTACTGCATTTTTTGGCAAAAAGTCAGTTGGGAACATTTTGTTCGAGTTTGCCAAAATGCTGTGCAAATGCTGCACCAGAAAAGCAAACCATTTACACAGCACTTGCAGTCCAGAACATAAGAATAGAAGCTGAGTAAATGTGGACTAAAGCAGGTCACAGAGAAGTGATTAATGGATGCTAGAATTTCAAATATGATCATATACCTGCACAACCTGGCCTGAAAAGATGGATTGCCAAATGATCTGTGAAAAATTAGAGCTGGGGGAAAAATATGTTTCAGTGTGGCACATTCATTCCAGTAGAGGATAAACTGATTTCTGAATTTCACCTATGGTGGGATGGGAAAGGGAGGGTTGTTCCTTAGGGTAAAAATAAGTTATCAGCAATTTAATAATGCTTTCATTTGTCTCTGTTGTACTGACTTGGATATTCTATTCTCTTTCAATTGTATCTTCATTCCACATTTTTAATTAGTCTATAATTATGAAAAATCCCAAAATTAAATTTTGGGAAACAAGATTTTAATAACAATGATGGATGAAATTTACATTGCACATGAACGAGTGATGTATTTTTTTTTCTGATTAGACTACAAAATTAATTTTTAATCTACTAGAAACAAGTTGTACATAGCCCTATGAATAGCTTTAGCTTTATTCTAATTCTAAGGCAACGTAGGCTAATAAGCCTTAGACTTAGTTTGAATGCTACAGTGCTATATATGACATTTCAAATGAACTCGTTACCAAATTTAATTTTATTCCATGAAAAAAATGGCATTAATGAAGAGATATTAAATGACAAATCCATATACCAGTCTTGTTTTTCCAAGGGAACCAAGAGAAATAGAAATTAAACAAACAAACAAACAAAAAAAACCAACAACAAAAAAAAACACCTTTTGGAAAACAGGATATTGCCTGTATCTTTTGTTCAAATAGAAGTACCCTCAATCTACAATCCATGTTTATCCCATCCTACCATCCTAAAACAACGGAACTAACCCACAGAGTGTCAAACATGATTCCTGATATCAAGTAATGGATTCAGAATCTCAATTCCTTTAAAAAACAAACAAACAAAGAAAAACCTCCTAAAAATCATTTTACTTGTAGCCATTGCACTCACAAAGAAATGTGGTTAAGCTATAACTGAGAAAAAAGGTGCCTGACTAAATCAGGAGTTGCCTAACATGATATTCCTGGGAGGTGTGAGAATGTTTTTAATTCTCAACCTGTTGATTTTTTTAGTAACAGTAATACCAAAGTTCTAGGTATCTAGCTGACTAAGAGTTGAATCAGATGACCTCCACAGATCCCATACAACCTCAACCATTTTGTGATTCCTTGTGTGCAAGCACTTTGTGTTTCTGTGTGTACGCACCTATCTCAGTTGAACAGAGTGAAAGGTGAAAGCTAAAATCTCTCAGCCAGAAAAGGCTCTTTCCTCTCTGAAAATAACATAAAAGGAGAAAACAGTGCAGTGGTTGGGAGAACCAGTCCTACTTACACACAGGACAAAGCAGAGGGCACCAGAAACATTTGGCCTTGAACAAGAGGAAACCACTTGTGGACTTGCCAAGCTCTGGGTTACCTTTGTAACCTCCTGGTCTTATTCTGTCATTAGTCAGGAGTAGCTTAACTGATGTTAGAGACAGCATCATCAATGTTCCTTCCCTTCCATTAAGTTCAGGTCAGTACATTGTAGTGAACAATTTGCAACTTTTCTTTCCACACTAAGAATCCAGAAGTGCTTCAGTGAGAACTCAGAAGTTTATAGCAACAAGAGGCGAAAGGGGTTGGACATATTGTGTTTAAGGAGACTAGCTGTGGCACACAAAAGGGAAGGGAAAACAGATATGATGTGATGGGACTCAGTGAATTTTCCTACAGATTTAAATGGGTAAGTGTGGGCATCCAAGACTGTTGCCATGTGAAAGCAGGACAATTTAATGTTCCATTTTACTGCTGGTGTAGACAGACGGAGTCACATGCAATATTTGCTACAGGGTTTGTTTTGCTTCTTTTCCCTTTTTTTAACAATCCATTTTACAGGGCTATTGCAGGAGATGCCTGCGAGCACGCCTGAGAGGTACTATATCAAAACAAAGTACACCTGATTAATTATCTAACAAGGGAGATGTTTGCACAACCAGTACCATTCATTTTTCATGTGACAAAGCGGGCTTTAAGCATTAGTAACCACTAGTCCCACATTGCCAGAAGGATACAGTTGCCCTCCAGACTCTTTCCTTTCTGTCTCATACAATTGAGTATACTGTCAGGAATGTCCCCAGTTCCACCTCTAATTTTCCTTTATACTCATCCCAGTGACTTGTGAGTGGTTTCAAATAATGGTATGGATTTCATCAATGGCATTAAATAGTGGTTCAAAGAAAAAAAAAAAATAGAATCACTTAAAGATGTTTCTAAGTTGCTACATTAGAGAACAGATTCCCTTTTCTCTCATGTTCATTAGATTCATTCCCCACTAATGAATACAGAGAAGAATGAATCTCCAAAGAACTTAGACTTGAGTTTTAAAGGAAGCTTAACATTTGGATTTGGCTATAGCTTCAATTTCCTTTCATGAATATTTTATTTAAATCCTGTATTAATCGCAGAGTCACAAAGATAGCCTGCCTCCTTCTTCTGCTTGCTCCCATTGTCTGTCACAGGAGCACTTTCTCTCAACCTTAAATATCTCTAATTAAAAATTTCCCTGAAGCCAACTGATACCTGTGTGATTAATGGGCTGGCTAATAAATAATACGCACCATGCTGCTTTAAGATCATTGTACCATAAAAAGCACAGAAAGGATGCCAGTGGCCTCATCATTTTGAAAGTTGTTTATTAAAGCAACAGCACTGAGGTCCTAAGGGTACCGAAGTTCTCCACATCATTAACAACCAGATAAACTGAGAAACCTGCTTCAGATACATTCATTATTCTTTGTGAGGAAGCCATGCAAACAGGAAAAGAAAAATTCAGGAGAGCAAGGAGAATCACAGGAATATTTTCTCCAACAGATAAATATCCATCTCCTTGGAATAAGTGCTGCTAATAATAGTAAAGTGCTGGATACTGCTGAAATGAAGGCTTTCGTTCCTGGATTTTAAGTTCAAATGCAAGCTGGCTTACTGAACACACTTCCTATCTGGAGGCTCTTCTTTGGGTTTTGGGTTGAGGACTCTTGTAGAGGTTTCAGAGAGCCTGAATCTCACACTCTAAACTAGCACAGCTTCCACAGAGAGGGGTATGAGTACTCAACTACAGCCTCATCTGCACATGTGGGACAATCTCTTTCAGTGAAAGGAGGTCAGACCAGGTAACTGCACTGGTGTCAACTTAATCTGACAGTTAAAGAGGTATACAGAGGTAGTATCCACCCTATGGTAATATATATTGCATCACTCCGACAGCTCATCTTGGGCTAGTTCATGAGACAGTAACAAGATCTACTCTGGATTAGATCAGAGAGAAGAGACCTCACCTGAAGCCAGAAGAAACCACACATTCATACTCTGAAAGAGGGTGCAACTCAGTGCTAAACTGAGTTTGGTATAGGTGTCTCCTGTTAAGCCAATGAGAGACTGCTAAGTTTGTAAGAAATAATGGAATTAAACCTTGATAAGACATGCAATCATGTCCTGATTCCATTACATTTGTGTATAATTTGCATTTTCTCACTCCCATTTCTGTCACTGTGAACACTGGTTAATGGGTAGGTTTCTCACTGCTTCTATAGCCCAGGCTTCTCACAAGAGCAGTGCAAGCCACTAATATATACTATGAGGACAAACTTAGGTTATATATCCATTGGAAAACCATCAAAATCCTTTTTCTTGGACCCAAACTTTGGCAGTGAGATGGGTGTGGAATATCTTCAGTCTCCTGTGGTGCTCTGTAGTTTGGCACTGATTAGCGAAAAAAATAAGGAAATCCAAAGCTGACTTTACTTTCAAAATGTGATTCTACTCCTGTTGTCCACAACAATAGCTAGTCAAATAATTTATGGAAAAAATACAGTGTCCCAGAAAACAAACCTGAAAAAGCAGTTTTGCACCATTTTGGCCATTTCTGTCAACAAAACCTTTGGGGACAGCTATAATTAGTAGACAACCACTATCAGTAGCCCTTGTATTAAACTGGAGCAAGAGGTCAAGTGGTATCCCTGGTCATTCCTGTTTTGTTTTAGCCATTAAAGAGAAGATCATTTCATTCAAAAGGGCAAAATGAGGGTCAGCAATCCAGACACACATGTCCAGAGGATGTGTCAGTTTACTGTCAGCACCAAAACCAAATGTAGTCCCTGACTGTAAATAAAACAGACGCCTATACCTACTCTTCATCTGAACACACTTCATAGCCAAATTCATCCACAAATACATAAAACAGAATTCACAGTGGTCCAAATCAAGTCCCATCCAAACAACAAAATGTATCTTATCTAGACTCTGCCATGCTTACTCAAGGTCTGGGATATTTCTCTCAAGGTATGTGAGATATAAGCATCCATACTTGAAACAGCTGTCTAGGTGTCTGTTGTTATCAATGGCAACCTATCCAGTAGAGCCATGATGTTGGGAGAAATACTTCACACTGAATGGAAATGTCTACTTTTACTGGAATTAATGCAGTACTACCCTGACTGGCTCTGACTCTCCTCTATAGATGTCTATATGCTCAAAACACATATTTTCTTAGATGAATCCCACTTTGGATTAATTGTTAATTTATTTAACTGCTCCTCTGAAATGACTAGCAGTAATCATAGATCATAGATCACTGAGATAATTATTTAAAATCTGGCTTGTTTATGTCATCCAGGGCTGATCAAAACTGTAATATAAATAACTCCCACCTGTTTGCACTTTTGCAGGAGGCCATACAAACCTCCAGTGGCATATAAGCCACATGCATTTTTACTGACCACATATCAGTTACGTCATTAAGATTTCAAATGTCAGCTGCATTTCACCAGCCCGACATACATAATTGCATGAGACACATCTGTAAATACAAGTCATATACACTGCATAAACATGTGCTTCAGCTGATGCTCACTTAATATTCATACAGTAGATTTATGTCCTCTCAGTGGTATTTAGAGCTAATATATGTAATATAAATAACTACATTCCATACCAGTAAACAGTATTGTGACGGCTGTTGTGAAGTGAGCCAAAGGTTTTCCTTGGTTCTTCAGAATAGTTATGGTGTTGTAAACTTGGTAAGAGAGAAAAGACACAATATTAAGTATTTGTGATTATCACTAAAACCTGTGACATCTGGAACATTTGGAGTTGTCTGTGGTGAAAATATTTTCAAAATAGGTGTAATTACAAAGCAGTAAGATACTCAGTACATTTCCAGACATGACAAGTCACAGGACATCTGAAGACTGTTTTTCATGAAGAATTCACTAGCTTTTCTTTTCAATAAACTTTTTTTTTCTTTTTTCTTTTTTTCCTTTTCCAGCAATATCTGACTCCATATTGCAGCTTCTCCTTCAGGTTCAATCCTCAATCTCACCTCTCTTATCATTCAAAGTGGAGCGCATCTAATATTTCATTTCAGGTTCAGCTCAACAGATGATTACATGAAACTGAGAAAGAAACAAATATACTTTGTAAGTTCTAATAACATCTTCTAAGATCTGCTAAGGGTCCAGTCCTGTTTTATATCTTCATTAAGAATCTGGATTATGGAGTATAGAGTGCCCCCTCAGTAAATTCGCAGGTAATGTAAAACTGAGGGGCTTATTCTGAAAATGATCACTGCCAAATTATGTTCCTTATGTTGCTGCTTCATTGCAGATGGAAATTATGGGGAAAAAAATGTTGTCGCTTATGCTACCGAGAGAAATGACTATTTCATTTTCTGACATACCCTGGCTGCACAAAATGCCTAACATCGTATTTAATGAATGAATGACATCAACAACTTGAATCAAGCACTGCCAGGAGTACAAGAGTGTTGATTTATTTATTTATTTATTTTTATGATCCCTCAAATGCAGATGTTAAATAGGGAACATTAGTATTGCAGTCACATTGTATTTTGTGTAATACTTAAGAAATCATCTGGAGCAAGGCAGTCAAAATCTACTTGCACGTCTTGTGTCTAATTTGCTGTTTCAATGAGTATTTTAACTCTAATCTGCAGTCTAAAGTTACAGCAATTTTTGAAAGATAAATATTCTGATCCTGGCATCTGAGACTGCATTGTATTCGAAGGATAAAAGCCTGACTCATTCTCATTTTTCTCTGTTTATAGGTGTCAGTTACTCTGTGGATTTGTCAGGAGGTCAGTTGTAGAGCAAGGAAGGAATTAGTTTTCATAGAGTTATAGAATTGTATGAATTGGAACATAAAGGCCACCTAGTCCAGGACCCCTGCAGTGAACAGAGACACCTACAGCTAGATCAGGTTTGTCAGAGCCCCATCTATCCTGACCTTGGATATCTCCAGGGATGGAGTATCTACCATCTCTCTGGGCAACATGTTCCTGTGCTTCACCACCTATTAAAAAAAAATAAAAATTCCTTCCATCCAATCTAAATCTCCCCTCTTTTAGTTTGAAACCATTTCCACTTGTCCTGTCAAAACAGACCCTGCTAAAGAGTCTGTGACCTTCTTTAGTAGAGCCCCCCTTTAGATACTGAAATGCCACTCCCAAGTCTCCCTGGAGCCTTCTCTTCTCCAGGCTGAACAGCCCCAGCTCTCTCAGCTTGTCCTCGTAGGGAAGATGTTCCACACCTTGGATCATTTTTGTGGCCCTCCTTTTGACACACTCTAGCAGGTCCAAATCTCTCCTGTACTGAGGACTCCACATGTGGATGCAGTACTCCAGGTGAGGCTTCACCAGAGCAAAGGAGAGGGGCAGGATCACCTCCCTTGCCCTGCTGGTTACACTTTTTTTGATGCAGCTCAAGATACAGTTGGCTTTCTGGGCTATGAGGCCACATTGCTGGTTCATGTCTAGTTTCCCTTCCACCAGTACTCTTTTTTGGCAGTGCTGTGCTCCATCCTTACATCCCCCATCTTGTACTGATAGTGGGAGTTGCCTTGACCCTGGTGGAAGACCTTGCACTTAGATTTATTGAACCTCATGAGGTTCTCCTGGGCCCACTACTCAAGTCTGCCAAGGTCTCTCTGGTTGTCATCCTGTCCCTCAAGTGTGTTGACTGCCTGGTGTCATCCACAAACTTGCTAGGATGCACTCAGGCCAACTGTTGATGTTATTGACGAAAATGTCAAAGAGCATCCCCGATGGATACAACTCATCAGAGATCTCCATTCAGACATGGATACATTGACCACTTCTCTGGGTAAAATCTTACAACTACTTCCTCATCCATTGAACCATCCACCCATTAAATCTGTATCTGTCCAATTTAGAGAGAAGGATGTTATGGGGGACTATGTCGAAGGCATTACTGAATTCTGGATAGATGACATCAGTGATTCTTCTCTTGTCCAGAAATGCAGTTATGCCATCATAGAAGGCCACTGGGTTGGTCAGGCAGGACTTACCCTTGGTGAAACCATGCTGGTTGTCTCATATCACCTCCCTCTCCTCCACATGTTTTGGTGTAGCTTCCAAGAAGATCTGCTCCATGATCTTTGTCACTGAGGTGAGGCTAGCAGGTCGGCAGTTCCCTGAGACATCCTCTCTACCTTTCTTAAAAGTGGGTGTGACACTGCCTTTTTTCCAGTCACTGGGGACTTCACCTGACTGCCATGACATCATCGACAGTGGCAACTCTGTCAGCCAGTTCCCTCAGGACTATGGGATGTATCTCATCAGGACCTATAGAGTTACAGATGTTCAGGTTCCCCAGGTGGACATAAACCTGGGAGGGACACATTGGTTTCACAGTCCCCACCTCTCATGATTTCCATTGGAGGGGTACGTGAAGAGCAGTTGTCAGTGAAGACTGAGGCAAAAATTTGTTGAGTACCTCAGCCTCCTTCTTGTTACCAGTTTGCCTGTATTGCTCACTGGGTGATATGTCTTTCTTTCCTTTACTGTTTTATATAACTGTAGAAGCTTTTCATGTTCTTATTTGCAACTCTTGACAAATCCAGTTCCAGCTGGGCCTTGGCTTTCTTTACCCCATCCTTACAAAGCTTTGCACCTTCAAGACCACCTAGTCCAGTAGTCCACCCACCACCAATATTTCCCAATAAACCATGTCTGTTACCACAACATCTAAATGTTTCTTGAACACCTCCAGGGATGGTAACTCCACAGTCTCCATGGGCAACTCATTCTAGCACCTGACCACTCCTTCAGATAATAAATTTTTCCTAGTATACAATCTGAATCGCCTCTGGCACAACTTGAAGCCATTCCCTCTAGTTTTATTGCTATTATCTGGGAGAAAAGGCTGAGCCTCACTTTGCCACTTCCTCCAGAGAGTTGTAGAGAGCTACAAGGTCTCCCCTGAGCTTCCTCTTCTCCAGACTGAACAGTTCCCTCAGCCACTCCCAATAAGACTTGTGTTCCAGAAAATTCACAGCTTCATTGCCCTTCTCCGGACACGCTCAATTTCTTTCTTGTAGTGAGAGGCCCAAAACTGAACACAGTACTTGAGATATAGCCTCACCAGTGCTGATTACAGAGGGACAATCACTTCTCTGCTCCTACTGGCTACGCTACTTCTGATACAAGCCAGGATGCCATAGTCCTTCTTGGCCACCTGGGCACACTGCTTGCTCATGTTCAGACATCTGATAACTAACACTTCCAGATCTTTTTCCTCTGTGCAATTTTCCAGCCTCTCTGTTCCAAGCCTGTAGTGTTGCATGGAGTTCTTGTGACCAAAATGCAGGACAGTGGCACTTAGTCTTGCTGAACCTCACAAACTGGCTTCAGTCCATCGATGTGGAATGACCAAGTGACCTGCCTTTATTGCTTTTTCCAGCTGGAGTTAATTGAAGGTTTCAATCAGATGTCTCTATCTGGAAATTCTTTACATTCCTGTAAAGAGTACAGCAGCATTAGCCCCTCCTTGAACAGCAGGGATAACGTGATGTTGTGTCTAGTCTCTGGACTCTGTGAGTTCCACATCACTGTTTTCATGGCCACCAGACTGTCCATACTGAAATGCAGGCTGGGTTGTACCAGAACTTCTTTCTGGCCTGCAAGTCCACAGCTCCTTCCCATAATATCCAGAGCACTAACTTAGATAAAATACAGAGATATAGTGCTGTTCACTTTGGTCTTGTTCTAATTTGACATCAAGCACCACAACATATATAATATTAAAATACGATAATATCTTCTGTTGTTTTCAGTACAGTATCACTATTTGCATGCATTTGCTCATATAACTGCTTGTGCTCTTCAACCTGGTTAACAGCATCCAATTAGGAAACTGACAGCATAGAAGGAGCTGCATAATGGCAGTGCAGAGAGCTACTGAGGTTCCCTGTTGAAAGAAGAAGCAAGGTGCAATAGGAAAGGGAAGATATTGCTTGCTCATAGGGCGGAAGAACAAGGGCATCTTTAAAGGAATCAACTAATATTGGAATATCACTTCATTTTGTGGGGGAAAAAAAAAAAAAAAAAAAAGAGAGATTGAGTAAATTTTTTTCCTTGCTGGAAGAATTTATAATCTGCAGAGATAAACAGATTTCATCCCAGCTTTTGAATAGGAAAACTTGAGTTATAATTACCATTAAATGGCTCAATTCACTGTATTTACTGAAGGAAGAAGGATAAACAGAAAATTGAAAGCAATGTATTTCTAGAGACAAGAATTCAATAAACACTGTAAATTGGTGGGCAAGATCTCCTCGGAAACAAGTTGAAGTGACAAAGGAGTGCAGTAGAGTTGGCAATTCTTTAAAGAAATGACAGTGAGGGTACAATCAGAAGCTATGCCAACATGAAGGAAGGATAGGAAGTGTAATCAGAAAAAAATTTGGCTAAACCATGAGCTCTTCAATGACCTGGAGCTAAATAAAATGTACAGGAAGTGAAAACTACATTGAAATACTAAAGACAAATACGAATGAATAGCATAAATATGTGGGGGAAAAAATCAGGAAGGCGAAGGTACAAAAAGAGAGGAAATTAGCAAAGGAAGCAAAATGCTTTCTGTAAGCACATTTGTATTTAGTCCAAGGAAAACATTGGTTCACGGCTAACCAGGGAAAACAAGCTCCTGCCAGATGAGTCTGAGAAAAGTAAAATGTTCAGTGCCTTTTCCCTTTCAGCTTTCACTGGAAAGGTCAACTATGACTGGTTGATATAACTAAGGGCAATAACTCAGAAAGATCAGATTAGAAAATACTTAGATAAGATAGATGTCTCAAGTTCAGTGGGGCAGTGGGAAATACATCTGAGGATACTTACACAACAGGCAGAAACTATCTTAAAGCCACTAGTAGATATTTTAGGAGGATCACAGGAGATGCATAGGTGCAGAGGACTGAAAAATAGCCAGCAGACCACCTGCCTGTTGGAAGAGAAAAAGAGGAGACAGAACTACCAGTCTGACAATCTAATTGACTCCTGGAAAAAATACTGAAACAAATAATCTAAATACTTCTAAGCACCTGGACAAGGACAAGGAGTGGAGTAGCAGCCAGTATGAATTTGTAAAGAACTAATTACATTAAACCAATCAATTTTCATTCTATAACTTCATGACAAACCTTGTGGGAAGAGGAGGAAAAGTTAATGTCACACTTCTTGACTATAGTGAGGCTTTTGACATCATTCCATATAATATTTTCATACGTAAGCCAAGAAAACATAGTCAAGATTAAACTCAGAGAAAGGGTGTGCAAAGCTGACTAAAAGTCTGCACTTTAAGAATAACTTATCCATGTTTCACTGTCAAAATGGTAGGATTGTATCAAGTGAGAATTACAGAGATCTGTCCTGGGTCTGATAAAATTCAATATTCTCACAAATGATGAGCAGAAGGGATAAGTGTGTCTTTGATATTTTTTTGCAAAAAAAGTCAGGCTCAAGCAGGCAGTCTGTAAACACAAAATGATAGGGCAGGAATCAGAAAAATAATGACATATTAGGGAGTTTATACAGAAAAATGTGGCCATTCCCAATAAGAACAAAATATGTTTAACAAAAACACAGCATGTGAAAAACCCCTCTTGTTCTCTCCAGTGCTGTAATACTGCATCCATCCTCAGGAAAGACTGATTACAGCAGGAATGGTACAATAGTGAGAAAAATGTGATACAGCAGGAGGGAACTGCGTATTTCTTGGACTAAGAAAAAAGTCCAAGTGAAGATATGAAATTCATCTTGAGGCACTATGGACACAGAGGGGATAAATTCTCACATTCTGAGGACACACACACACAAAAAAAATGGATTTTAACTGTGGGAAGAAGTCCAACATTAAAAATTACTTTGGCAAACTTATGTCAGGAACAACTTAGGTAGAGGTGATCCTAACACTGAATAGAAGGACAGTCTAAAAAAGTTGAAAGTATTCCTTTTCTCTAAGTTTTATTTCCATGACACAGCATGGGTTTCAGGAATGCTGGTCGTGGGTTACTAACCAAAGTTCACACAGGACAGCTAAAATCAAGCAGAAAATTGAAGTCTGACCTTAACAATGACGGTTCAAGTGTCTTAACCTCAGAACAACTTTCCTCTCACTTCCTCTTTCTCCGATAAACAGATGACACACTTTAGTTAACAGTGATTCTACAATTAAAACCTTTTCATATACAAAATGAAGCAGCATTCAGGTTGATCTGTTTGCTCCTATTTTTGCTGTCTCTGTAATCAGTGAAAAGCAGGCGATGTCAAAGCACAGGTTTTTGTGGAAAAAACATGTACGGGTATATGAACATACCATTGGATGTCTGCGTAATTAGATACTGGATGATTAAAGGTCACCAGCAAAAAGCCTTTTGAGACAGTGTCTGAAAAAAGGTGTTTCCTCATGTAGCATATGTCTATATAGTACAGATAAATGACACTCACAGTTTATTCTACTGCATATTCAACTTAGAATGGATTATTACTGACATTATTTCTTTTATAGAAATAGCAGATGCCAATTTTTTATTGGAAATGCAGTGAATAGTAATTAACAGCCTTTTCTGCTGTGTTAATAATACACTTCTTCCCAGTAAATATTGGCTAAATAATTAAGTAAAGGATTTTTTCTTTCCTGTCCTCTGTGCATTTGCTCAATTTGATAGATTTGAGATGGAAAAGAGAAGACCTGGTTAATATTTAAAAAACAAACAGTTAATCACATTCATTTGCACTCCTTGTCTGTATCAGCCCCATTACAAGAAGTGTGCTCTTCCGGAACTCTTTTCAAACTAGTATGAAGGCATCGTAGGTACCTAGAGGTATCTTTGAAATGTGGACTTCTTAAAATACACGTGATTTTCTTCTCAAATGATTTACTCTTGTTTGATGCACTGGACCTAAAATACTCTCAATTCCCAACCCATTCCTTGCACTCATTTTTGGCACATATTCTCTCTGAAAGTCATGGGAATTGAACATCTATTTAGATGCCTTTAACAGTTTCACTATGTGCTTAAATAACACGGTGAAGCTCTTCCGATTTAATAATTGCTGATTATGGCTCAAGTGGATAAAGGCAATCAGACACAGATTGCTATATATGTATACACTATTTCCGTTTAGAGGTTTCCTGAATTATTTAGTACTCTCCTTTTAATCTAGAGTAGCTCAGCTTTAATCTGAAATAGCAGTTATCAGTAGCACCCATAAATCATTTTCTACAAACAGCGGTGACAGAGAAAGGTGTTTTCAGTCCTTTTCAGGTCTGTCAAAATGTTTGTAGAAGTAATTCACGCTTGCACAAACTGAACTTACGAAAGCACTGTCATTCAGTTCAAATAAAATACCGGTAAGTGAAAGGCTAACTCCTACCCTCATTTTTTTCTCTTGTGCAGTCATTGCAGGCAGTAGGTTTGCATTATGGAAGAGACAATAAAACTAAACCCAGTTAGCTATTATGAACTCCATGTTTTTTTAACCTGAGGTTTGAACATTTCACTCCCATTAAGAGAAACTGAGTTTTCAAAGCCTCTTGATGACTTTGAATTTTTCAGCCAGCTTGTTTGAATTCTGCTGAGGGACTGACTCTCTACAAGTTCAAGCAAATCCTATTAAAGTCGATGGAAGTCACAAGCACATCTCTGGGGCAGAGTGGGACCCCCTGCTATCTAGTCAGTGCAAATTAACAGCTGGGAGTGGAAGGAATGTAAAAAAGCCAAATCTCTTCACAGGGCTGCATTGATATGCAAGGGATTTGCCTGTCGGAGCGAGATGCGTGATATGAAGTGAATGTTTTTTGCACACTGCAGGGAGCTTCCAATAGTAGCCAAAAGGAGATATCTGTAGTAGATCTGAATTGGAAGCCATCTAAAAGCTGCAGCAGAGTGAAAGGCCTTTTGATACAGCATGCCTTTGTGACGCCGCTCGTTCTGCGATAGAGGAAAAAAATATCACCAGCATTTACAGAGTGATGGAGAGGAAGCTGGGGATCAGGACTTTATAACAGTACCTGTAACCTGACTATTCTGCTGTATTTTGAAGCATGCATAACTATAGCTTTGGGTTGATGCACAAAACCCGTTAAACTCCAGCTATGTTTCCACAGTAACTCAGGGAGTGAGAAGGATATTTTCAACAGAAATTTTGTGCACTTCAGTCTGATCAGGTGGGTAAAATATCACGGATCCTGGCCACAAACACAAGCTCGGTTGGTACAGATACTCACAATCACTACCTCCCTTACTTTAACACATCCTTTTACTTACTTGTCCTCTTGTAATATGTGTTGTATTTGGGAGAGTCTACCCAAGATTTTCTCCAGAGAAGCAAGGAAAAGGACCTCATTGCCTTTTCCAACAGGGACCAGAGGCAACAAACCACTCATGATTTATTCTCGTCTGCTCCATTCTTGTGCATGGTGCAAAGACAAAGCTATTGCTGCTTGCCATTACAACGCTATATGATCCCCAACTTTCAGGGAACCAAGCCATGGAGGTAGGCCCTTACTCTGGCATGCAGAAGACATGGAGTGCTGATTTCCTGAGGATTCACTTCTTTGTCATGGTTTCCTCCTAGCAGACAGCCAGCTGACCAACACAGCACTGTTGCATAGTCTGTAATTAGCTACGGTACTCATAAACCAAATGCGCTGATAAATTAAGTAGTTAATTAGTAACATATGTTAACTGCAAAAGCTACTTATGTTATAGCACAAACCATACCTCCAATACTAGTATGAACAACAATTTGACTGATATCCTGCATGTAAAGAATTATATTTCAGAAGAAATTTTCAAATTTTTTTTTTCTAATGACTACATCAGAGAAATTGACACTTTCTTCATGGACCATTTGTAAACAGAAAATGAGGAAATTATCAAACAAATCACTCATTTTGATTTTCTTGTCATACTCTCACTATGAGCAGTACTGAATTCAGCTTTGGTGCACAAGAAATTTGTAGAATCTGAGAATAATGTATTAAAGACTGGTACCAGTTGAAGACAGAGCTTGATTGCAGATCACTTAGCAAACTCACGAGGTCATCAATGGACACTGACAGATGTTTGCAAAACACTTCAAATGTGAACACATGGGCAGATGTGTTGTGTATCTGCAGTGTAGCTTCATGCTTTGCTGCTTCCAACACAACAGGTCCTACCTTTTCAATCAGCTCTTTTGGTTCAGTCCCCTCCCAGTTCCTTCTGCCCCCCAGTCCCCTCGATGGCAGGACAGTACCAGAAGCTGAAACTTCCTTGGTGCTGTGCAGCACTGCTCAGCAGCAGCTAAAATATCAGAGTGTTATTAGTACTGTTTTTCTCCTAAATTCAAAACACAACATGATACTAGGCACTGTGAAGAAAATCAACTCTGTCCCAGCTGAAACCAGGACACAGCCCCATAGACTGTATGTCCTTTTGGTAAAGTCCACATTTTCAGGTGCAGTTATCTGCCAGGGCTAATGGGAATTAGTGAAGATAGCTATCTGTATGCTGCAAAGGTTCCAGAATTAAAGGTTATGGTCTGCTGTCTGTTCCTGTGTGGAAACTCAGAATGTTTGACTTTTCTTTTATGCTCTGTCTTTCTCTTCTTTCAGAATAAAAATTCAGCTTTCTCCATTAAAACCTGAGACAGGATTGTACCAAACCTGCATCATCAATCCATATTTAATCCTAATTCTTTCTTTCCCACTGAACATCTGCACCTGGGGCTTCCTTCCTCCAGTCGTGCTGGGTAGCGTTTTTCCAGTCTGTCTCAGTTTGTGTTCATGTTTGCATAGGTGGTGATGGATGGTGGAAAGTTTTGGCATCAGCAGATCATTTCCCCACTGATCTCAATAGCCGCTCAGACTTGGAAATCAGAAGTTGTCAGCCAGAAGTTCTGAGCCTCCGGCACCAGCTCTCTTTCCTGCCTTCAGCTGGCACTGAGTTCAAAGCACAACTTAGCAACAAATTGTAGCTACATCCCTCGAGCCCCATGACTTGGCGCTGGCACATCAGGCTTCCATGTGAAGAACTGCAGTGCAAAAAATACCTTCCAGGAGTCTTCTGCCTAATACTGGAAAGCACTGATGCACTCTGGCTCCAGGGAGAGGTAAAAAGTTGATTGCCACCCACTCAATAACCATTTCCTTCAGGGTGATCGATGGAGCGTCGTCAAAGAGAGGTCTGGTGACAGATGCCTGTTAGCTGTCGGAGGCAGAGGATAAGAATGGCTCTGTGATAGATGCTTATGGAGGGGGAAACAATAAAGAGCACAGGAGTAGTAAAAGGACTGAAATAGGAGGAGCAGACAGCTGTACAAGCGTAAGGACATTGACTGAATCAGAGCATTCCTTTAAACTCAGAGCCTCAACTGCAACACTCACATCAGGCCACATAAAGTTTCTTCCAACGTGTGCCTGGTGACATCTTGACACACTGATTTGAGTATTGCTCACTCTATAATCCCTAGGGGAAGATATCTGATCTCTGAACAGTGCTTTTGAGTCATACCTTCCCACTAAACCCATTTTCCAGTTCCCTCCTTGCCAAGGTCACTGAATTTCTGATCTCACAAGTGAAAACTTTACAAAAAAGATGAGTTGAAAGAGGAATGAATGCTTCTGCTGCTCCTCTGGGGCGCCATCCGCTACAACTCAGCCAGTGCAGTCTGAGGGCAGCATTAACTGACAGCACATTAATGCTCTCCAATGCAGGTAGAAGGGATGGCTGGGAGAAAGGCTAAGTCAGGAACATATTCTGCCCATATCTTGCTTTGGAGATTGTATAGTGAGAAGATTTTCACACTGGGCTATGGGCAAAAGTCAAGTCATTCTTGTATCTACAGGAAAGACAACAGAGCCCTGGTGGGCTGGAGTAATTAGTGGCAGGGCTGCAAGATTTGAGAGTCTCTATGCTGTGCACCTCTGGCCATGCCCACAGTGCTTGCACTGGATGCAGGACCTGCCCTTGCAAGTCATTGCTGCAGGTTTAGAAGACGGGAGAGAACCCAAAGCAAAAATGGTCAGGTGTGGTGAGGAAGGTCTTTCCTTCCCTTGCCTCAGTTAATCTGTATTACAGCAAGGACAAAGAGTGTTTATATGTCAAATGGACATATAAATATCCTGGAGTCCTATTTTCCCCATACATTCATACACAGAATCAACTTATAAGTGCAGATTAATCCTGCTTCAAGTGCCGTTGGTGTGATGGTGCACGGGCCCCATCACACAGGCCAGCCAACTTTCAGCTCCTCCCCAGGGCACTGGACACTATTTTATGACTTATCTCCTTTTGTGGTATCCACACTGCAAGGTGTGAATAAGTGGAATGGCTGGGGTTTAGGAGTCAGTGCGCACTAACAGCACATTCTCATGGAGGAGAATTTTATCCCTGAGCCTCAACACAAATCCTTGGAAACATTCTCACTCAAGACACTCAGTCTTTAATAGTAAGACTTGTTACTCCCTGGGAACACAGCCCCCTGCACTGGTAGATAGGGATGGGGGACAGAATAAGCCCTGCATGATCCATGATGAGATAGTTTTGGACCTGCTCCAAAAGCTGGATGCTCACAAGTCCACGGGGCCGGATGGATTGCACCCTAGAGTGCTGAGGGAGTTGGCAGATGTGGTTGCCAAGCCACTCTCCATCATTCTTTGGCAGTCCTGGTTAATTGGGGATGTCCCGGCGGACTGGAGACTGGCAAGTATGACGCCCATCTTCAAAAAGGGCCAGAAAGATGATCCTGGTAGCTACAGACCTATCAGTCTCACCTCAGTGCCCGGGAAGGTTATGGAACGGATAATCTCAGGAGCCATCATGAGCCAGTTAAAGGTCAATCAGGGAATCAGGCCCAGTCAGCATGGGTCTACAAATGGTAGATCCTGTCTGACAAAGCTGATTTAATTCTATGACAAGGTGACCTGCTTAGTGGATGAGGGTAAGGCTGCCAATGTGGTCTACTTGGACTTCAACAAGGCCTTTGACACTGTCCCCCACAACATTCTCATGGAGAAGCTGGCTGCCCATGGTTTGGATGGGCGTACGCTCCGCTTGGTGAAACACTGCCTGGATGGCCGGGCCCAAAGAGTTGTGGTCAATGGAGTTAAATCCAGTTGGCGGCTGGTCATGAGTGGTGTCCTCCAGGGCTTGGTACAGGGGCTGCTCCTATTTAGCACCTTTACTGATGATCTTGATGAGGGGATTGAGTGCACTCTCAGTAAGTTTGCAGACGACACCAAGCTGGGAGGGAATGTTAATCTGCCTGAGGGGAGAGGGGCACTACAGAGGGACTTGGATAGACTGGATAGATGGGCCAAGGCAAACTGCATGAGTTTCAATAGGGCCAAGTGTCAGGTCCTGCATTTTGGTCACAACAACCCCAGGCAACCCTACAGGCTTGGGGAGGTGTGGCTGGAAAGTTGCCTGATGGAAAGGGACCTTGGTGTACTGATGGACAGTTGGCTGAATATGGGCCAGAAGTGTGCCCAGGTGGCCAAGAAGGCCAATCGCACCCTGGCTTGTATCAGGAATGGTGTGGTGAGCAAAACTAGGGAAGTAATCCTGCCCCTGTACTTGGCACTGGTGAGGCCTCACCTCTAGTACTGTGTTCAGTTTTGGGCACCTCAGTACAGAAAGGACATTGAGGTGCTGGAGCAGGTCCAAAGAAGGGCATAAAGGCTTGTGAAGGGCTTGGAGAATATGTCCTCCATATTCTCCAAGGAGGAGAGCTTGAAGGAACTGGGGCTGTTCAGTCTGGGGAAAAGGAGGCTGAGGGGAGACCTTACTGCTCTCTTCCAATATCTGAAAGGTGCTTACAGCGAGAGCAGGGCTGGTCTCTTCCCACTGGTGACAGGTGACAGGACGAGGGGAAATGACCTCAAGTTGCGCCAGGGTAAGTTTAGGTTGGATATCAGGAAAAACTTCTTTACAGAAAGGGCTGTTAAACACTGGAATAGGCTCCCCAGGGAGGTGATTGAGTCACCATCCCTGGATGTGTTTAAAATCCGTTTGGATGTGGTGCTCAGTGACATGATTTAGCAGAGGGTTGTTAGAGTTAGGGTAGTATGGTTAGGTTGTGTTTGGACTCGATGATCTTTAAGGTCTTTTCCAACCTGAGTGATTCTATGATTCTATGATTCATCAGGGAAGATGAAACCACCTCAACTTCAATTTGATAGGTCCCCATCACAAGGAGGTGTATGGAATATAGAGGGGTTCTACCCTGGGAGCATGTAGAAGGCATCATAACCAATTATGAAACAAACAAAAAAATCCTTCCACCTGTCAATGGGTGGAGAAAACTACATCAGGTTAGGGTTTTAGGGCACGTATTTCTTTCATGCAAAAACAGAATAAAATACATCCAGTGATGCACCACTATCACAGTCCTGTCTGCATGTACTATGACGGTGAAGACAAATGGACATTTAAAATTCAATAAATTTGTTTTTCATAGTTTTATTTTTTCACAAGAACTGTTTACATATTTTTCTATGTCTGTTAAACTGTTGGGAGTAACATGAGACTATGTCATGTTTAATAATGTAAGGAAAACATTGATGCTTCTTTTTCCAGATTTTTACTCAAATAAGTATTAACCATCAAACCTAAGTCCTTTTTTTTCTTTTTTTTTTTTTCCCTGGGTCAGTGGCTAAAATAATTCTTATTTCAGACAACTGAAAAGATAAAAACTCTGAAAAAAAATCACTTTCTATTAATCAGAAAGACTTTATTTAAACTTAAATGTTTTTATGGCATTATCTTATACCCTTCAGAATTATTTTCAGGGCTAATTTCTAAACTGAAAGACCACATTCAACCAAAAATTCAAAATGTTTGCAGTAGATAACTATGAGAAAGATATGTTGCAATGTTTAAAGGAAATCCTTTGTTGCTTTATTTTTCAGTGAAATTATTCCATAAATTTAATCCAAGCTGGTAAACAGTCCTCTTCTGGTATTTTTTTCTCAGCTGATCTTTTACTTGAAAAGAGAAATTTATCCATTGCCCAGTTTTGATCTTCACTGAATGTTCATCTCTTTTAACTGTAAAACTTGGTGGAATGGGCAGTAAAGGAGGGGGCTCAGACACTGTGAACTGAAGAGCCATGTGTCTTGTCCAACTCTGCAAAGATTCAGAATGTTATCAGGAAGGATTTTTGAGCACCAGTTTACCCCTGCTTCCTCCACTGCCTGCGCAGGATCCTTCCAGTGGAGAATTAATTTCTCCACTTAAGGATATTTATATAAATACTTTTAAAATTACATATAGTTACATACTTACAGATGCATCTTAAAATAAGCTTTTGAATAATTTCTTTAATTCCTTTAAAATTTATTTGAAAGTAAAATGTATTTCATCTAAGAGTGTAATATGTACTCCCACAGGCATGTATATACTTATCTAAACCATGCACTTTGTGGTTCATCATGAATGTTTTACTGCATGTCTTAAATGTATCAAAATTGCTGTAAGGAGGTAGCTTTGAAGATTATTTTCTTTATTGATATCCTCGGAAAATTCAGAAAATGCTGAGATATGAAGGATACATCAGAGAATTTCATTATAACTCTGCATTTCTTTTTTTTTTCTTTCTCTTTGTGATACATAAAAGGTTTTCTTCAAAAGGTTGCAACATGTTGTATTGCTTAGCTGAATTGAGAGCATATTCTCCTGTCCTTCAAACATCATCAGCCAGACCTGGGAGATGAGGATACCAAACAACAATAGGTTCAGCTCGGTGGCTGGAGACCAGATGGTTGTAACAGGTGTACAAATGCTGACCCAAGCACAAGCCAGCCACAGAAAACCAAGACAAACCAAGAGAACAAGCCGAAAGAGAGAACACAAAACAAATAAAAACACTGAAATATTTGATTTCTGAAGTAACACTATGGGCCCCTCTTTATGCATAAAATCCATGAAAAATCCATGGAAAATCCTATTTGCTCCACAACCCCAACAGAAGCATTTAGAGCCCTGCTACTCCATCCTCTGCCACTTCCTCATATGCTGATAGCAGCACAAGTACGGATCAATGGCCCTGCATGAACAGGGGTTGGACCAGATGGACCAGATGGACCAGATCTTCAAGCATTCTGTTATTCTGCGGCCTGCTAAATTTTCCTAGGAAATCGATACTCAGACCCAACTCCAGAGGAGACTTTATCAGTCTCTATAATTCCCTGGAAGAAGATTGTGGCAGAGTAGGGTTGGCCTCTTCTCCCAGGTAACAGTGATAGGATGAGAGGGCATCGTCTCCAGTTGTGCCAGGGGAGATTCATGTTGTATATTAGGAAAAATTTCTTCTCCGAAAGAGTGGTCCGGTGCTAGAACAAGCTGCCTGGGCAAGTGGTAGAGTCACTGTTCCTGGAGGTGTTTAAGGAAAGGCTAGATGTAATTCTTAGTGACATGGTTTAGTGGGCAATATTGGTGGTAGGTGGACGATTGTATTAGATGATCTTATAGGTCTTTTTCTAATCTCAATGATTCTATGATTCTATGATTCTATGATAGGTCTTCAACCCTGCTCTCTCACCCTTCTCATTTCAGCAGTTCAAATGAACTCCACAGATTTGAAGGCCTGAGCAGATCATCCAGTCCCCTGGCCTCATCAGCCTAAAAATGGGAAAAGACAAGAGTAGTTGGAGAGACAATGGACTGCAGTGCAGGAAGTCTTACATAGCTGGAGTCAGGATGATGTATTTTAAAGTGTGCAGAAATGACAACAACATGGCATGATGCACACACTCACCACCTTGCCTGCCCTCCATCTTGTTGCAAAAGCCCCATAGAAATTGGGTTTTGCAACCACCACCACTCTGAGCTAGTCATGGTGGGAAGATAAGGCCCTCCTTTACTCTAAGGTCATGGCCTTTGGGTTTCTGCACCTCACTTCCAAAGAGTTGTAAAATGAAGATTTTCACTGAAGTAGTACCAAGCCCTTTCTTGGAAGGATACAACAGAGCCCTCTCTGGAAATCAGTAGGAATGCATCTGGAATCTATCCCCTTCTCAAAATTAAGTCTCAAAAATCACCTGGGTATCTTAATGATCTGTGTTTAAAGGAGCTGGATTAGCCAAGCAGCTTCAGTGCCCTCCTGGACAGATCTGCCAATCACAAGGTTGTTATGGACCACTGAGGCTGTAAAACAGCCTGAAACAGACTTTTAGCTTGTCAGATGACGGCAATGATAATCTATCATAGCCAGTCCTGCAAAATCTCCTTGGGGATATAGAGTGCTGCTCTGATCACTCCTTGCCAAGAAAGATGAATTCACAGTAAAAGAGATGCAAGGGGAGGCTATTAAACTAATCAGGGAAAGGGAAAGACTGTTTTACAAGAAGAGATAATATGGCCAAGTTTTGTTTGCCTTTGCAGAATGAAGACTGGCACAGTAGGAGTGCTGTGTCTAAATATCCCATATTGACAAATACCGTGGAAGAATTGCTTGAAGTAGATGACTGTTGGCACAACTGGAACAAGCTTCCTATGAATAAACTTAAGATAGAGAATAGGGCTTTTCTAACTATCAGAGAAAGGAGTTTTTAAAAACATTAAAAATGTTGTGAGATTTTATCAAGATATCCAGTGAAATAAGTCACGGAAATTCATGATATTACTTAAGACAGGGAATGGGCTCAGCAAACCTTCCCATTCCTTCCAATTCTATGTCATATGAAAGCAAAAGGAAAGTTTGCCATGAGTTCAACTGGACTCACCCTAAAATGTTAATTCTATCAGCATGTGCACTTGGCCTGATCAATTCTGGGTCTTGAAATCATTCACCACAGTTTTGTAAGACCAAATAAGCACCTTAAACTGAATGAATGCATAAATTGTCTTTCCAGCAGCAGGACTGCAGGACTGAGTGTTACAGACCTTAGTACATTGGATAAACTGTGGTGGCCACAGATACAGTTAGTTAATCAATTATCTCTGTTTATTGGGGAGCAGGATCTTCCTGCAGCTGCTAAACCCAATGACATGCAATGACAATTATGTAAACTTTCACAGAACTGCAGAGAAGCTATCAGTGGCTTCCTGGCTGTAATTTTTGAGCTGATCCAATCTGACATATGGTGATTTTTTGAGTCATTTGATAGCATAGAGAGTTAAGCAAAACCCTCTCCAAACAGCTATAAGAAGTGGCTCTTCACTCTTTTCCCCTTTTGGAAACTCAGAATGTTACTGCACACAGCCATGCATGAACGCACAAAGGATTAGATCTTACAGAAAATCCTGACCTTGGATACATCAAATCCTTTAAAAACTAAAATACTTTCAGGTTAACAACCTATTTTTGTAAACGGAGTTAGTCTTCTACAGTAGAACATGACCTTCCATCAGAAAGTACAAAATCTAACAGCCAAAACTTTTCATCCCAACACAATATTTTTGTCAATGGTGCACTTGCTACCTAAGCTCAGTTTTCAGCCATTGAAAATGAAAATATTTGTAGGCAGATGAATTTTCAGTGAAAAAGTGTAATTAGTCACTCTTCTGCAAATGGTGGAAACCTGTTCTGCAAATATATATCATCCATACAATTTCCAGGGCATGTTTTGAAGTCTGCCTTAACTGGACTTCTGTATTTTGCTTTAGGTTATTTCATTTGATCATCTGAGAAGTGATTGATCCTATAAATCCACTATCTAGGTATATAACAAACATAACCTTCAAACTGCAGAACAGGACTCCATTTTCAGAACTGTCTCTCAAATACATGGGAAAGACAAACAGTTAGAAAACCTCAATTTTACAATTTATAGCTACAGAATGAAAGGGAGATTTGCTTAAAAATACTGTATCAGTTTATGTTGAACTGCAGAGGTTGTTTGCAAGCAAGGCCATATCTCAGTTTGATCCTGTTAATTACCTACTGCACACAAGGATAAGCTATAGCCAAGAGTACCTACTCATTCACATCTCTACAGTCTGATTTCTGCAGCACCAGGGGATCTCAAAATCTCTTGTGCATTTAGCCTGAGAAGGAGAGCACCACTAACTTTCTTGCTTTCTGGGGCAGAAAAATGAAATACTTTAAAAGGGTGAATCATGAACCACTGTCCAGAACTGAACTCAATCCGCTTCACTCCAACAGTATCTTAATATTACACTGAATGTAGATGAGGTTCCTTGTTTCCACAGAAACAATCTTGCTTAAATTTTCTGGAACTGACTTACAAGCCCATGCTGATGTATAGGGGAAGATGCTGGGGGTGTGAAGGAATTTGCACCCACCAGCAGCTGCAGCCATTGCATGTGCCATACAGCAGCTGGTGTAGAGGAAAAAAAGAGGTGAAGAAAATGCCCTAAGCAAAAAGCAGAAAAAATGGAGCTGGCATCCTGCCTGTCCCCCAGTGCCCTTGAGTGGACACAAGTGTGAGGCTGATTTCGTGCCTTTGGCTGAAGCAGAAGCAGAGAATATCGAATGTCAGAAGGAAGTTTATCCCCACAAGCTTTCCAGTCCTTTTTTGCACAACAAAGAGATCTGGCTTGTTCAGATAAGGGCTGGACGAGCATCCCAATTTTCAGTTGCTTATTTATCTGTGACACTCCACCCATCACTAAACATCTCCATTCCCAGTGCGATACAATTCCCTTGATTAAAACTGTGGGGCCCATTACCAGAATACCTCATCCCACTGTACTTTGCCTGTCCTACTCCTAGAGAGCCATCAGAAAACCTGATTCTGTCCTCCCAAGTTGGCAAAATTCACACAGACTTCAGTGAAAATACTACTGCATCTGGGTAAATTTCCATCCGTACATAGGTTATCTCATCAAATCTTTCACAAGAAAAGAGTATATTAGACACACACACACACACACACACACACACACACACACACTTCTACATCTTTCTTAAAGTATTCCTTTAGCTTTGTTCATACAGATGTGTATACATCTTGCACTGAAAGATCTTCTATTCCAGCTGCCAGAATGGCAACTGCTCACAAAATTTTACATTTTCTATCGATAGTTGCCTGCAAAGAGGAAAGACAACCTCGTGACAGGGGTGACCTTCCTTTCCTTTTGAAAGTTTTCGTGTTTCTGTCATGTTCTTGTTTCTCTCCACCTGTGGGCTCAATCTTTTTTGGTATGCTGCCCAAGAAGATCTCCCCAGGTAAATCCTCACATAATAAATGTGTCTGTAAAGAGTGAGCTCCTTTTATTAGCTACCTCGGTTAGCTTCTGTCAACACATCAGATGTGCTCCCTAGGCTTACTTCATCGATACACTTATGGAAAAGTGTTCCTGCTCACCATTCATTGAAGCACCCCTAACTTTGTATGATGTCACTTATCCATCATAGAGATGGAGCAGCTTTCAGGAGAGACTAGCTGTAAATCACCTGCCCGAGCTTCAGTTGTTGTTCTGTATCAGGTTAAAAATATGGAGAGGGCATAAGATCAAATGCATATCTAGAAATGGTCAGTTTTTCTTCACTGAGGTCAATATTATTATCTTTAGGTGAAAAACTCTCCTCAGATTCACCCCATCACCTTTCACCCCAAGAGTGACATTGTCTCACCTTTCTTCTCTCATCCGACTTTTCCCTCATCCCACTAACACTGTTAAAATCTCTCCTCTTTGTTCAAATATAAGTGAATTTGTTCATCATATCTTCCCAGATTTCTACATCTTCGGATGCATCACTGTAACATATCCTGCTTTTAATGTCTATTTCTATCTCTTCCACTTGTCTGCTATACTTCAATAAATTTAGCCTGAATAATCATTTAGTTTGATTTACTCCATATGCAAATGAGTCTTTTGAGTTATTTGTTTGAAGAAATTTTAGCTACTACTTGTATGCAAGATGTTACATATTACTGTGTTCCATCTTGTGGCATCAGCAAAGTTATATTTCTAGCCTAGTTTGTCTCCTTGAAAATTTAGATTAATATTCTAAAAAGATACAAATTAACAAGGTAGATATAGATCAGTAGAAATGTATATTCATGTTTATCAAAAACAAATTGCATAGCTGCAATAGAACACTTTTTTTTTTTTTTTCCTCTGCATTTCGGTAGATAATGACATAATAACTCCAGGAATTTAAAGCATTAACCAACATTTTTCTAAGACTTATAATTATCACAGTACGCAACACACAGAGGAATTCCCCAAGACACTGCCTGCAGATAACCTAGCTCTGCATATCCCTACACAACCTTAAGAACTGACTTAACATTTATGTTATATATGTGATTCCCTGTATTCTCTACACTCCCATTTAAAATCTTGGCATTCCAGCAGTTTGCAGCTAATTAATAGGTCACTCATAGACTATAATGTGGGCAAATATTAACATGTGAAGAGAGTAGCTGACCTCCTACCATCACTGCGCCTTCACAGTGGTGATTTTACTGGGTGAAAAAATACGAACCAGCTCCACTGGGATCTCCATGAGTGAACATCTCATTCTCAACAGCCAAGCTTAACTTGCCTCCTGGAATATTGCAGCATCAATCTGTCACATATTAGGTATTTTCCCTTCGTGCTCTTAACATACCTTGGACTCACAAATACCAGCCATTAAGGGACTTCTTGAGGAAAGATAATCAGTTTACTTAGGGTTTGTCTACATATGGAATTATTTTTTTATCGACTTTGTGCAGAGTTGCTCAGGTTTTATTCTCTTAAGCTAGCAGATAGAACACAATCATAGAATCATAGAATCATTTGAGTTGGAAGGAACCTTTAAAGGCTACCTAGTCCAACTCCCCTGCAATGAACAGGGACACCTACAGCTACACCAGGGTGCTCAGAGCCCCATCCAGCCTGATCTTGAATGTCTCCAGGGATGGAGCACCCACCACCTCTCCGGGCAACCTGTTCCAGTGCCTCACCACACTTATCATAAAAGAAAAAATCCTTATATCTAATCTAAATCTCTTCTGTTCTATTTTGAAACCATTTGCCCTTGTCCTGTCACAAGAGACCCTGCTAAAGAGTCTGTTCCCTTCTTTCCTGTAGCTCCCCTTTAGATACTGAAAGGCCACTATCCGGTCTTCCCAGAGCCTTCTCTTCTCCAGGCTGAACAGCCCCAGCTCTCTCAGTCTGTCCTTGTAGAAGAGGTGTTCCATCCCTTGGGTCATTTTTGTAGTCCTCCTCTGGAAGCATTCCAACAGCTCCACATCTCTCCTGTACAGAGGACTCCACAGCTGGACACAGTACTTCAGGTGAGATCTCACCAGCACAGAGCAGAGGGGCAGGATCACCGCCCTCTCATGTCTCTCTCTCCTAGATAGAGACTTCAAGCTCCCATCTTGTCAGTTTTCAGGAAACTAAACCCCGGATCTGGATCTTGCAAAAAAAAATATCAAAAATTAAAAAAACAAAAATCAGTAGCTGTACGTCATAGTATGTGCTGCAAAATGGGTGCCAATGATTTCATGGCAAATAGTCGTCCATCTGAGTCAAATTAAAACAAATGTGGCTAGATTGTGTCAGAAGGGTATAGAGCCACCAGAAGTGCTGTCTTTTAGATTAATCATAAAAGCAAAGTTAAATTCTTGCCCCTCCGGGTACATTAAATATAGTCTCACTTTGTGGGCTTCTAATTCTGTTGCCCTTCATAAATCCCAAACTGGTGAATGAAGTTAGATTCCCCAGTAGATATTGGCAGAGTAACAGTATTTTTTTTCCTAGGAACATGCAATTGTGGTTGCAGGTCCTTGTCTTTGGCAATGATCCTTGTCCTTGGCAAAGAAAGAGATTTATTTCTTTTTTTAATAAAGCAAAATCTGTTTTCTATAAAATTTCTGGCATTTATCATCTCTGAAACATTTTTCTTGTGGAAGTACTCAGTGTACCACTGCCTGGAGGAAAGGAATGGGAAAGAAAAGGGGAAGGAGAAGGAAAAGAAAGGGAAAGGGAAAGGGGAAGGAGAAGGAGAAGGGACTGGAAGGGAAGGGAAGGGAAGGGAAGGGAAGGGAAGGGAAGGGAAGGGAAGGGAAGGGAAGGGAAGGGAAGGGAAGGGAAGGGAAGGGAAGGGAAGGGAAGGGAAGGGAAGGGAAGGGAAGGGAAGGGAAGGGAAGGGAAGGGAAGGGAAGGGAAGGGAAGGGAAGGGAAGGGAAGGGAAGGGAAGGGAAGGGGAGTTTCTTTTTCATTAATTTGCCTTAACTAAAAACCTAATAAAATATTTTAATGAAGAATGACCCTCCGAAAGCTCTCATCAGAAAAATAAATTAACAAAATCAACACGTTGTGTCTGTGGAGGGACTTTGTGCTTTTCAATAGAAGCCGCCTTTCAATTCACAGACCTGCCTGAAGTGGAATGTCCCAATTCAGATTTCTCATTCAATTCAACATTTCTACTACAGCTGCAAATTTTTAAGATTGACCTGTTGTTTCAACAATCTTCTTTGCAGTCCCCTTCTATTTGGAGAACCTCTTTTTGGGGGAAGAGAGGGAAATCTGGGTATAAAATAAGGTGCAAAGCATGCTGAAATACTTCATGACAGGAATGGAGCATCCTCACTTCTTCTGGAGGTTGCAATATTTTTACAACTACATTTGTAAACATCAAGAGGATGGCTTAGCTCAGCCGTTTCTGCAATGAAAGTAGATAAATCTATGGGATTCTCTCCGGAGAGCATAAATCCAGTGATCTTCCAAAAATCATCTAGCTTACAGAGGTATGTACAAAGTCAAGTCTGTAATTATGGCTATGAAAGACAGACCACGTAATGAATGACAAAAATGAGTCAGAAGTGGGAAAGAGCACTGTAATATTCTCTCAGCTCATCATTCAGGCAGCGGGTGTGGTCATCAACAGGCAAGAGTGAAGGGAACAGATCAAGGACTGCAGCCCTTTCTCTATTCCTCACTATAAGGGGAAGGAAAATTGGGCACAAGAGCCAGAAGAGAGATAAAAAGAGGATGCATTTTTAGCCCTGTGCAAGACAACATAGTTGCATGAAAGGAAGAGCCACTACTCTGTGTGACCTTTCTGATGGCTACAGAAGGTGACAGGAAAGGAGCAAAGCGTGGTCTTTACTAATTTCTTCCAGGTAGAGACAAGGAAAATGGCATACATCCCAAGCAGTGATGGGAGGGAGAATCTCTTAAGAAACCTTTAAGAAGTCATGATGTCAGATCCCAAACTAGGAAGTAAATAGATGTGTAAAGACAAATGGAGATGGCCTCATTTAATGGGTGGTAAGGAAAAATAGCTTTGGGCTATTCTGAACAGTGACAAATCACATGCAGTAGTGGTCTCTGCACTTCACTAGTAACTGAGCAGAGTTTGCAAAAGGCACTTCACTTGGATCCTTTGGGTAAACAGTGAAAACCTCTCACACCAGTAGAAAATTCTTTTCCTTCAAGATGAATAATAACAACGTTAAAAAAAATAAGTAAAATAAAATAAAATAAAACATAAAGGGGGTGAGGGGGGGGGAAGGAAAAAGCCCTTTCAGGAGTATTCACTTTTTAAAATTACACCCTTCTTCTTCCAACAATTGTCCTGCTCTTCTCTTTGTAAATTAAACCCCAAGAGAAAACCCTTTTCCTTCTTCATCATAAAATGTAGGTACATGAAAGTACTGACCCTGTGAATCAGAGGTCAATTATTACTTCTAAGTCTGTGCTTACTGACGGAAAAGTAGCCACTGGACAGACCCCAAAAGGCTGTGGACTGTGTTCTGGTTGCCTATTACAGTTATTAAGTAGCTGATTCATTGTCTAATATTTAGGGCTGCCAGAATGTGCCTCGCTATGCAATAAGGAGGGAGAAGCAGTTGCAAAATCAAAGTCAGGCAGCCATTGCTGGCCACCTTCCTAGAACTTTGACTTATGTCCCTTTATTATACATGGGTAAAGATCTGTGATGCTCGCTTACCAACCATCAGCACCACTGTAGGTACCTGTGTGTGGTAACCAAGATCAGTTCTATCTAAGCAGAGATATGGACAAAAGCACAGGAGGACACTGTGAACAATATATGAAGGAAAGCCAATGATGCTAAAGAGAGGAATGGTTTCTACATTTTGTGTTGTTTTCACCTGCTGTGACATAGGTTTCAATGGAGCAGCAGTGAGATGGAAGCAGCGCAGGACTTTCTCCTCAGCACTTCTCATGGGCTAACCTCAAGGTGCTTTGCTAAAGAGGGTGAATGTTACTGATCTGCATTTTCCTAAGGAAATGGAAACAATACAACTTCATTGAGGTTGCAAACCCGAAACGTCACTCCCCAGAAACTTTGATGTGGGGAGGAAGAGCTGGAGGGCTGCTACCAGCCTCCAAAGCATCAATGGAACTCAGGACTGCACTGCTAATCCTTGCTTAAACCAATGCAGTGCACTAGCAGGCAATCAGCATTTCTTTGTTGCACAAACTCTCCTTCGATGCACTGAGGGCTGTCAAAACCACAGGTCTGCTGCAAGCCTCTCTATTTGGACCAGGCATTAGCTCTGCAACAGAGAACAGGAGGAGATGCTTTGACAAACCTGCTCTTCTCTCAAGAGTCACAGCATGTTGCTTCCTGAACAAGCCCAGTCCTGCTTCCTTGCTTAATTTTAGGGCTGCAGGTTCATGTGTAGCTCTCGCTCTTCTCATGGGGCTGCGTATGATCTGTCAGGCTTCACACGCCAGCTGAGAGACATGCTTGCTGGACTCTCATTTTCTCCTCCTGCACATCAGGCAGTGATGGAGTGATGGGTGAGTCATACCATGCAGAAAAGCTGCCATGCATCACTGGAGATCTGAGTGTGACAGCCACCAGGAAAGCAGTGCCAATACAACGCATGCCTTGTGATCACTCTTAGCTGGCACTGTAAAGGACACAACCCTGAACATAGACACTGTAAGAAACTCAGTGCAGTGTCTGGGCTGTTCTTTAACAGCTACCTGTGAAACCCTGGTGGCTTCCAAGTGAGCTTGCTATTTTTTTATTTTATCATAGAATCATAGAAAGTGCCATGGGCTGGTTGCCAGCACCAGATCAGGCTGCCCAGGGTCCCATCCATCCTGGCCTTGAATGTGGATGGGATATCCACAGCTTCTCTGGGCAGCCTGTGTCAGTGCCTCACCACCTTCTGAATAAAGAATTTCCCCCTAAGATCTAATCTAAATCTCCCCTCTTTTAGTTTAAAACCATCTCCCCTTGTCCTACCACTATCTACCCACATAAAACATCCATTTTCCTCCTGCTTATAAGACCCATTGTACCCTGAAATGTACCCTGAAATATTTCATATATCTGGATACCACAGACCTCATTCAGCTGAGCAGCTACTTTGCAAATTGTTTCTGAGGAAAACATTTAGGAAATATCGTTGGAATATTACTACATTTATTGCTTCTTGCTGATTTGGTAATTTTGAGCCATGTCTGTTTTACTTTGTTTTTCTCACAAACACACACGCAGGCGTAATTCACTGTGCTCACCTAATCCCTTCTGTTCTGCTGCTGTTTATTTGAGATTCACACAAGCAGACAACTCAGAAGGGAGATAAAATCACCCGAGAGGCTTTATCTCACCTATCTGTTCCTCAAAAGGGCCCATTTGACTTGGAAAGGAAGACGATGATTTGATTCCTAACAAGCAGTGTCCTCCTTTGATCTGATATTCCTGCAGAACCACCCATTCTTCCAGATCTTTTCTGTGTGATACTTTCCCTTTGTTTTTCTTCATCCCAGCTTCATTTTACAGTAACACATTTGAGATACCCCCCACCCTTCGCCCAGGGAAATGGGTGCTCGGGCGTAACTGCAAAACTCACAGTGCTGCCTCTGCCTCAGCTACATCTTCGGACAATAAAAGCCTATCTGGCTGGTCTTGCATTTAACGCAGCAGATGCTAGTATTGCCACATTTCAATGGTCCCCAATCAATCCGCTTCCTTCATTGTCCCACTCTTGCAAAAACCTAGACAGAGAAGCCTGAGGCTTTGTAGTTTTTGAAGTGCTCTAATCTGGACAGATCTTACCATCGCTGTCATAATTGATTAAGCCATTGCCAGCATCCCCTGCATCTCCCGAGAGCTGTCATGGTTCACATTCATCAGGGCATGCTCCAAAGTTCACACACTTCCACAAGGCACAGCTCAGTGAGGGTTGGGCATCATTAGAATAATAATACTTAGCGCTTGCATCTCGCCTTTCATCTCAGGCTCCTAAGGCACTTTGAAAATACTTGGAGTCCATTTCTGTTCCCCATCGTCACACTCTGTTATATTGCGTAGCAATCCCCTCCCCTTCCAAAAATATTCCGTTTGCAGAGCGAGATACACTAAGAGCAAGTAAATACTTACCAAATAATTGGCACCACATTTTTAGAATCATAGAATCATACAGCGGCTTAGGTTGGGCAGGACCTCAAAAATCATCCAGCTCCAAGCCTGCTGCCATGGGCTGATTGCCACCCACTAAATCAGGCTGCCTAGGACCCCATCCAACCTAGCCTTCAACACTTTCTAGGTGAAAACTTATTCCCAAATGAAGAAACAAGGGCTACGTTTGCACTGGTCTGCTAAGGGTGGGTGAAAGCTCATCTCCCACACGGCACCTTCAAGCATCATCTCCAGTAGGATCAAACCATCCCCCAGCAGGATTTTTGAGACCCAAAATGCAGACATTATCATACAGTCTTCTCGCAGGCAGACTGAGAAGGAGCCACGTGGATGGGAGATGGGCACAATGGGGAATATACTACATTTAGAGGTGGTCTGAAGTATCTCCTTTCAGTCCTGCAGATGGTTTGCCAAAATGAATGCAGATGACTCATTCCAGGAGCTAACAGAGAGCACAGCATTCCTAAATTCCGGTTCAGTGACTGCAGCTTCCCACCTTTCACTGGCCCACGCATTCATCAGCTATTTATTTACTGGCTGAAAAAGAAGTATATATTAAATGCATTTTTACAAGATTACAAAACAAAAACAACAACAACAACAACAACAACAACAAAAAAACAACAAATCTTCCACGATCCAAACAACTGGAAGGATACTTATTCCATTTGTGTAAACAGAGAGAAGTGCAGTAGTTACATGTTTTTTATAGTGTTTTTTTAAATGCGCTTGCAAAACCAGGCAACAAAGAACAAGCACGTATTGATCTTGGTGTTCATCCTGTAGGAAAGGAGGATGTCTGTGTGTCAACTGATTTTACAACAGTGCTTTTTCTTCAAAAGGAAGTGTGTATAGAGGGGATTATTCCCCTCTATAAATGGGGGCTGTTCTGAGCTCAGGCTGAGGATCTGTCAATGAGCGGCCAAGAAGGAACAAGGGAAGAGGCCACCAATGGAGATAAGGAGGCAGAAACAGGCACTGCAGTTTGACCAGGGGACTTGGTGTCTTTACAGGCTGTCAAAAAGCACAAAGGGAAGACAACACAGCCAACATGGAGCAGAGCCTTGTTCTGGGACTTCGAGGAGTCCCATTTTGCTTGATCTCTATTTGTTTCTTTGTTGCATCCTAAGATGAAAGCTTTGTACCTCTGCTATCTACCTGCTCCCTCATTTTCTTCTGTCCAGACTGAAAGAGAGAGAAGACAGCAGGTTACTAAATTAAAACAAAGCAGATTTCTACAGTAAGGGCAAACTGACTTGGAAAACCAGGAGCCATCTCTACTCCTACCAGCTGGAGTTTCTCCTAGTTCTACAGCCATTAAAGTTATGAAATGTTTGGATGTTTTACTAATTCCATTAAGAACCAGAAAGGCTGTTCCCACCATGACCAGAAAATGAAGCAGCAGCAATCACACGGGAAAATGCTCAGCTTTCCAGACTCAGCAGTTTTATTAGTGCAAATACCCTCCAGATAGGCAGGCAAACATTTGACTCCTTCTTTACACTGAACCCTAGTTCAGCCTGCAGGAGCTAACGTGGTGTTACTAGCTCACTTCTCCAGCCCATTTCATCAGTGAGAAGGAATCACCCATTGATGAGGGCTCTGACCTGTGATTCAGATGAGTATGACTGACTATGGACAAGCTGTTAATTGTGTCTGTGTCTCAATTCTCCAGCTGTGAAATGGAAATAACAGCACTTTCATGCTGCAAAGCGGTATTAAGGTTTCTTTTGGGGCAGCTGGTGTATAATGCTAATAAAATTCTTGGAAGCACCACCCCCTGCCATTCCCAGGCTTGATGTCTAGGCTGGGTCTAGTTCTTCCCTAGGACTTCTCTAACAACAGTAAGCTTTAACACGATGGGCTTAGGGCATTTTTTCCTGAGCTTTCTGGTACTGTGTATGCTTTTTCCTTGATCACTCATCTCCTGCAGTCAAGTGATTCTGGATAATCTTGATCTTCACTAAAATAAAACTTAATATTTCACAGTCAGAAGACTGCAGGACAGAAGGCGGTGGAGAACTGAAATGAAAACTTGAAAGCACAAATACAAAAACAGCTGAAACAGCCCGACATTAATTACTTTAGAACGTCATGATTTCTGTGTTGATAGAGGGTTTTTTCAGGACAAAAATAATGATTCTTAAGTGCAGTGTTGACAACACTGAGTTTTGCTCTTCCTGTTTTTTTCCCCTTCAGGTGCTGTTGCAGCGCAGATCAGATCAGCACAATTCGCTCCAACTCACTCTTGCAGGTTCCCAAATTACAAGCCCAGCACTGCCTGATGCTTTGAGAAAAACTCAGTGAGAAACTGAGTTTGAAGCCAGCTCATGCTACGGCAATCTTGCTCACCAGGCAGCAGCATTACAAGTGCATTAGCATTTAGCAAAATTGTACAAAGCCACGGTCCTGCCTCGAGGAGCTCATGGCATCACCATACAGACAGAGGGACGAGAACAGGAAGCCACATTAAAAGCAAAATAATTAAGCAGACATGTTTGTTATGTATTCTTGCAACCACATCAAGCCCAGGCAAAGGGAGGAAACTATCGTGTCCTTGAATGCGATCCCTGCTCACACATCCAGGTCTTGGCAGTCACGCGCAGCTCAGCACAGTTGGGCACAGCTTCCCAGAGCCTTTCCCAGGGCCAGACCTGCACTGGGCTGTGCAGAATGCGACAGGGAGGCACTCAGGAGTTTGCTGCAAGCCCACATGTAATTAAATCATAGGCTGGTTCAGCTAGTGAAAGCAGACACAAGCTATGTACAACCTGCTAACATTTTCAAACCCTGTGATGAAAAATTCCTCCTTGCAGCCTGTGCCAAATGGAGTGAGTACAGTCTGCAGGCCCCCGGGTCCTCCCAGTGCAAGTTGGCTTCTTCCTGTTTCAGCCCTATTTCTGGCACAGCTGCACAGACCCCAACCCAGCCCAGACCCTTGTCCACCACAGATGGACAACTCTTGGTAGCTCTTTCACCACAGGGCTGGGGTGGATTGCATGTGGTCCCAGCCTGAAAGCAGAGACAGCTGTGTCTTGTCTGGATCTCATCAGAGAGGGGCTGCCTGGTCTATCTAGGAAGCTGAAAGCGTACCCAGCAGTGGCACAAAGGAAAGAAAATCTTCTCAAGACCCAAGGAAGAGCATCAGACACATAGAACCATGCGGGCACCTGCTCAAGGTCACACAGCGTGTCCCTGCTGGAGCTGGGCAGAGAGGGGAGGACCCGGATTTCCAGGGCTGAACCATACTCTATTTCCTTAAATGAAGCCAGGGCAAGGTAAAACAGGATTTAAAAAAATGATCAGGGTATAGAAACATCCTCTGTAAAAGGGATGTGAGCACCTCCAGATGATGATGCTGCTAGCAAGAACCTGTTCCTAAAACCAGACAGAACATGATTTGTCCTTGACTGCTCCATGGAGTTTAACTTTAATGAAGATCACTCCAACTTCTTTGGGTACCCCAGGTCCATAATAGCAGTTTTCACAGTTCAAGTCACAAGGGGCAATATGACCCGATCTTACTGTGAATAAGTGGTCGGTATGTACCAGAAATTTAGCATCCCTCTGCAGAAACACATCAGGCTTCTGCATAGAGCACTGCATATCCTGCTCTCCCTCTGCATAGTTTATTGATTTCTTAAAAAGAAAAAAAGTAAATGGGCTGGATCTGTAGCTGATGTAAATCAGCTTCTCCCTCCTGCAGTCAATGGAGCTACATCAGTGGGCACTAGCTAAAGATGTGGCCCAGCAAGTTTAGTGCCACAAGGTTATGAATCACTGCTATTATGTGGTGCTGCATGTTCTTGCCTGATCCCTTCTCCCCATCTCCCTGAGGGGTGCAGAGCAGCCCTCCTTGCAATGCTGCCAGCAGCAGGGGGAGAAGAGAGTGTAATGTTCAGTTATCTTCTGCATGTTTTTCCAATAGTAAATCACAGCGGGGGATGTGACCCCCTGCTAATTAGAAGTCATGTCCTGTGGGGTTCTTTTTCCCCTGTGCTCCAGTGTGTATATTTGTATTAAATACTGATAAATGGCACAAATGAGGAGAAGTAGTAGATTCTGATTGTTCTAATGAAGATTCCTTTCACAGGCCTATTTTTACCTAGCTTCAGAAATGTTCAGCCAGCCAGCCTGTTTATGCCAGGCTTTAGCATGAGAAGACAAATCTGATGGAGATTCTTCAGCCAAACCTGACTTAAATCAACTGATCTGTTCCTGTGTTATGAGAGGATCATGTTTCTTTCACTGCCATCCACTGCATGATCTGAAATCCCTCCATGACTGTTTTGTGTTTCAGAATGGGCATAACCTAGAGACGGTAATGCAGTACACTAGAAGCATTTCTGTGTAGCTCATCTACAATCCAGTTTAAGTTTTCAAAGGGACTTAATCTTGTTGAAATTCAACTCTGTGGTCAATAAAGCCCTTACATTCCTCCCAAAGCTCAGCAAAGAAGCGTGGGCACTGAAGGCTGAGATTAGCAGGCAGAGATATCCCATAGGGATGAACAAGCTGTGACATTGTGCTGGCACTCAAGGGTGTGCTGCCCCATGTCACCCAGGTCCAATGGCACACCTCCCTTGCTTTTGGACCAGGGTCAACTCCATGCTTCATGCGGAGCTTCTGGTGGTGAGGACTATGCCAGTGCAAAGCTGCTGCTTTGGGCATCATGCAGAGAGAACACTGCTCTTCCTTTATCCCGCCAGCTCTGTGTCTCAAGCTTTTACAGACTTGCAAGCCCATGGGGCACAAGTATCTGGTCTTCCTGTTCTTCAGGTTGTCCCCAGCATTTGGCTGCAGCTCTGCAAGAGCCCATGGCACTGAAGCATAAAGAGCATAACCTCCTAGCAACATTATCACCAACCTCTTCCTCCAACCTGTGCCAACGTATCTCATATGCTCTCATTCCATCAACCAACCCAACCCTGTCTCACACGTAGAAGGATGACACTTGAGATGCCTGTTACATCACGATGCTGCGAGACACAATTACACTTCTTTGAAATGTACCCAGCACCTATTGCATCATGAGAGAAGGATGAAAGTGTTTCTTTAATAACATATTAGCCAATGCGTTTAACAAATGCATTTTAAGTGCTAACTTCAGACAGAAGAAGGTGTATTTCAACATGCTTTAGCTGATCAAGGGAAATCTCAGGAGGAATTCCAAAGGGAACAAATGAACTTGCAATCTGGGGAATCCAGCCCACATAATTTAATGGGAATTAGGACTCTAATTCATCAAGGTACTTAAAGACAGATTTTTAGAAGTAGTTAGTGAGTTAAACATTTAAATACCTTTAAAAATCTCAACCACAAACATGTAATGATCTCTAAGCTTGTGCTGAGATCCATCACTGCTTATTTCAGTCAAGTAAGCAGTTCTAAAATGTTCTGCTGAATCACACCCTAAATCTAATTTAACAAGCTAATCCAGAAATTATCTAAATCCTATGCAAGCTGCTAAAGGAAGATTGCTCCTCTCTTTTGTATGTTTTGGAACCCTCTCATACAATAGCATCTCAATATTTTGTTAAAATCTGTAGGCTTGTTACACAAAAAATCCATACCTAAGTAATCACTTTGTGTCAGATTCCGTCAGACCTCCTGAGATGAGCAGAGTTTTGAGTTTCAAGCAGCAAAATCAATAATCACCAACTGTACAACAATATGGAGATTTGCATCACAGAAGGATCCACATGACACGTAGAAGTTAAATTTTATAAACAGCACTTCTCCCTTTTAATGCCTAATTAGGAATACCAGTCACAGTTGCTTCTGAACACTAATCCAGTGGGAATCTCAGAGGGGGAGGATGTGAGAGGAAGAGGATGCTCAGATACCACAGGGATGCGCATTGTGTAAGAGCGGGAGTCAAATAATGAGTCCTACCCCCAGCAAGTGAAAGTGGCAGAGAACTAGGGAGAGACTGAGGCTGTGAAATCTGTCTCAATTGAATGGGTGGAGAGTGAAGAGGTAAGGACCCTGCACTGGGACTCCCCAGCTCTGACTGGCTGCTCCTAAAAAGTTTCCAAAAACATTTTAAGAAGCAGAGGGAATGATTATTAGGGTGAAAAAGAGATCTTTGGCTCTCTGTAATTCTCTCACTCCTGCAGTGAAAGCAAAAGAAATCTTGGGCAGATCTTGAGAGAGTGAGAAGATCAGATACTGGTGAGATTGCTTTAAAGCATCTCCAAAAGAACTAGCTGACACCACATGCTGCAGTGAAAAGCTGATAAGCATCAAGCACTCAAGCTTCAAATAGAAATAATGTGCTTCTTTGCACCCCAAGGAGTGAGTCTCTGCCCACATCTCCAGAGCCTGAGGTGCATTGGGTGCTGGTTGTGCCACACAAGCACTGCACAAACACCCCAACTTTGCCAGGGCCCCAAGCCACACTCAAGGTGATGTATGCATGTGTAGGTGGTGAGGAGGTGTGAAAGCATCATGGTCATAAATAAAGTTGTGCAGATAAAACTAGACTGTCCTGATGGAAATTCTAAAAAATTCCTGATGGAAATTCATCAGAAGGATTGTTGGTGTGATTTTGGTGCTTTCACAGTGAAGGAAAACAGCTGCTATTGGTATCACAAAACATTTTAGGCTGAGGAGATACCTGTCCCTCACTAAACAAACTGCAACAAGATAAGACAGTCCTATGAAGAGTTCTATGGGTGTAAATACACTAGCACAATTTTTAATGTAAATTTTACTCTGCAAACAGTGAAGTTGTGAGGAGGTTTGTGTCTGCACCATTTCTTCCTTTCAACAGATTTCAAATGGCTTAACTCCTCTGTCCCACGTAGTGGTGAGGAATCCATGGTAACTAAGGCTGCAGCAACATTCTGTGTGGAGTGGACAGTCCTTCTTCATCTGGAGCTGGCTCTGGTGATCTCCCTTGCCCAGCAACTACAGGTGACCACCTTCAGCTCTGCTGCTACAGCAAAATGTGTTGATTCTCCCTCCTCCAACCCAGATCTGCTTCAGTTCAAGTATTTGCACTTTTTTAATTGACCAGGTGCAAATGAGACAGCACCTTTCCTAAAGACCCCTCCACCAGCAGCCCATGTTGAAGGCTACTTTTAGCAGAGGGATAATGACAAACTGGCAGAAGGCATTAATGAGTTCGATCATGTATTTTTGCAGCCAGAAGGTTCTGTAGCTGGAAGGATGCTTGTAGTTAAGCTGTGTGCTTAGTGACAGCACAGAAAATCTGTGGAAACTCATTAAGCAGTGGCTTGCTGTTGTGTTCACTTCAGTGTTCAGCACTGGTGGTCTCACCTCTGAACCACCCATGGGGACTGTTTCCAAGTGGGTAGGAGCAAAAAAGCAGTAAGAACACAGACATAGCTTAGTAACAGTCCAGTGAGTTACAAAAGGCTAAGACCTAATCAAAATCTGGAGGAATTTCAAAATTTAGGGAAAGTTGCAATGTAACATTTCAGAAGAAAAATAAAAGCATAGAAAATTTCTTAAGTAAGTGCAGAGAAATTAAAAAAAAAAACAAAAAACACTGAAATAATTAAATGTTTGACTATTCCTTACTACTTACAGTGGTTCCTAATGCTTCTTCACAAGGAAATCCTATGATCTTTGAAAGCCTGACCAGATCTGGATTTTTTTAGAATTGGAAAAAGCAGCTACTGATGTTTAGGACCTGTGAAGAATAGTCTGGATTTGTCAGTGCCCCAGAAGATGCAGAGACGGTCAGATTTTCTAAATTCCTGGGAGCATAGTGGTGACATGAGCAGAGGCTCCTTGACCTGGAGGCACACCAGCTCCGTTTCACTGTGTCTGCTGTGGTTTGATGTTGTTGGTAGAAACTGTGTTTCTTTAGACTTTCTCCTTGATGTATGTGCTCTAGAACAGTATTTCCTGGGAGCTTAGGCTTCCCTAATCATTCAGCAAGCAGAGAGGCAAATACACAGATTTTGACATGCCTCCTTGGTCAACACCTGTGAAGTGGATAACTAATTACAGCTGATTATTTTTTCTGCATTTTTTCCTCTGACGACTGGGAGGAAGCAAGAAGTCTCACGCTGCAATCTTCTACTCCAAAGGAACTCTAAGACTAAGCTGGGAAGATCAAGGTAAAACCTCATCCTACTATAGGTTTGTTGCATGGCCTTGGGATGATGATGACACGGCCTTGCCTAAGACTCCACAAAACATGAGTATGTCTGATTTACTACCTGTAAAACAGTTTGATGACATAAAGTACCATATCAGTGTGGAGAATAACTCCCATGAGCTAAGCTTTGCAGTTCCAGGCTTACAGGTAATAGATTGAAAGTGTCCTACGAATTTTACAAGAAACCTTTGCCATTGACTATGAAATTGCATTACACTTCAGTGGGCATTTCTCCTGTTAGAAAAGTGTGAAGGAAATACCTTTTGTTCTCTGCTGAGGCATTAATTTATGTGCAAATGTTTTTTTGGGTTTCCTGTGAATAGGAAACCAAACACCAAGGGGAAAAAATCATGCTGGCACTTAAAAGAGGCATGAACTTTGATTTTTATCAAAGCATCTCACATTCCTGGTGCTTTACCGCAGTGCATATTTGATGAAATAACTCATCAAATGGGAGTGAAAGGCAACTTACGTAAATAAAGCAGTTCACAAAAATGTACTGCATCTGGAACTGGCAGGAAAAAGTCTCCTAGTGTAGGCCTAAATGTTCATAAGTAACTACTAATTTCAGTTCATTAAGGGGCAATGCCTGAAAGTCCTTCACTTTCAAAAAGTAGTAAGTTGTCAGGGATTGCTGGAAGATTAACCATTTTCAGAGGCAGAAAGCAAATTAGAATTTATTAGAATTAGATACTCAAATAGTTTGGAAGACCTAGGTCTTAACTGCTCCAGGCCTCAGTGTCTCAGTGTTCAGGTGGCAAAATCTAGGCTGCCTTCTCACAGAAATACTCCAGGAAGTACAGCCAAGAGGCTCTGAAAACATCATGATACTCCTGCTACTGGAAGAGATATTTAGGACTAATTGGATATGATTTTATGATTCTAAGAGCACAAGCAGAAGAGTGAAATTAGCAAACCAGTAATATTTAACGATTTATTTCAATAGCAAAGATCATTTCATTCCAAGAATAATAGTAATCATGTGCAGTATATTAATATTTAAAGAATGAAAAGGAGTTAAAATGGAGAGTATAGATGCATTGTCATCAGTAGTCCTTGTAAGAAATTCCTGTGATCAGGATTTAGTTTTCATTAAACTTGTAAAATTAATGTTCAACAACTCTGTGATAGTGTAGTAAGGTAAGTACTATTATTACCAGTTACATGAAAAGGGACAAGGGTTGCATGGAGTGCCCAGTCTATAGGCATAGTTCATAAAGCACAAATAATTTGGATGATACGGGAATTTTAAAGAAAAAAATATCTGTGTGCTTTTTATTAGTTAGAGGAAAGGGTAGAAAGACCTGTAATAGCACTATTGGTCTTGTTTTATAGTCTGATAACAAACTGTTAAAACCTCCATGTATTTCTGTTAAGGCTGCACTGAAGAGCAATGAAGGGTGTTTAACTTGTCATTTATACTAGACGAGCAAACAATACATCTATGATTTTCAGAAGACCTTTCATATGACTACAGAAAGCTAAATCTTACTAAAGAGTGCCCTGTATTCATCTCCATCTTTATTAACAGTATACAATAAAGTTTTACAGTAATATACATAGCACTGCTGATAACTACACCAGAATATATAGTCCAGCCATCATATGCATTTTCAAAAAGAACTGTAATAAATGCCGGTTCAGAAAAAAAGCAAGGATAATGTGCTTTATCAGCTAGATCTTTCAGAAGCATGGTTGTACTATATGCAAAGAGTTTGAATTAGTTTTAGCAATTAGTTCAGGTATCAGTGTTGATGCTTAAGCTAAAACATGATAATTCCTGCCTGTGCCCATGCTTGTCTGATTACAGACACATTGAGTGTCTCTGCAGATACCCACAGCTGCACTCTAGACTGCCACAGTGACTTTTTAAGCCAAAGCCAGGAAGAGATTCAGCAATATGACCTTAGTTCTACAGAGCATGTAAACTCTGCAGATGTTAAAGTCAATGGCACTTGAGAAAAAGTGTAAAATTAAAAATCTACTTTGCAGAATCAAGGCTTATAAAATGCACTAGCACTGTCAAGTGCTCTGTAAATGACCAGAAGTCCATAGACATTTTGGGAACTGATTCTTTGAGGGTCTGTCTCTACAGCTGAAAAACGTCTGGTCACATAATGACTCTTTTGAGTTTTGCATCTGTCTAAAGGAAATCATATTGCCCCAAGTGTTCATGTTGCAAAGCTGCTTGCACTCTCACACTCCGAGGTACACCAAGCTTATGTCACTAGTCATGTAGGACCTTGATGTCTGAACACTTACTTAAGTGTTTACTTACTAGAAACTCGGCCACACTGACTGAATCTGATGTAGAAAGGTGTGAGGAGTTCGTATGTTAAGATTTGACTAGTATTAGCAGAGTGCCTCCAACTGACATGAGTAATTAATTAAAAATATTCTTAACTGCCTCCCATAGGCAGAATACATATTTGGGGGGGGTTCAAGGTAAATCCATGTTTCTTCTACCAGCAGATGGTAGTGGAATCCTGCTACTGGAGGACCACATTCCCTCTCCACTAATTCACACTTTTGTGGTTCTGCTCTGAAAAATGCAGAATTGCTGCTGTATAAAAATGAAGCATTTGTCCTTTGGTATGTATTCATTACAAAGTGCTGGTTCAGCACAGAAAGGGAAGAAACAGAGGACCTGACTATTGCTAAGGCAGTACTTCCTCTTCATTTTCCAGTAAAAATTCAGGATTAAAAACTAGTTCCTCTATACAGTAGTTTGATTTAGCAGAATTACACATATGCAAAAGTTCTAAAAGTAGAGCAATGCCACTGAGGATGAAAAGCTGCCTATAAGTCACGGGTTTGCTGGAAAAAAATTGTATGTGTTTAGAACATGGATTAAGTTCATGTTGATTCTTTGCTTCACAGTTGAATCTGGAGACCTTAAGTGTGGTATATCCTTTATTTTACAGTGTGCCAAATGAATGAAGAGATGAAGGGATTTGGCTATGGGGAAATAGCTATTTGGTAGTAGTGTTGACAAGTAGGTGATGTCGACAGAAGAAACCTGTGCTGATACATGCTAACTAGCATGGCCATTCTTTGTTAGCAATACCAGGTTCTGGATCAGCATGAACACCCTTCCCCTACTCCCGCATCTTCTTTTGACAAAACTTATTTCTTTGAGGAAAACAAAACCGTACTTTGAAACATCTCATTGAATCATAGAATGGCTGGGGTTGAATCATAGAGTGTCTTGGGTTTGATTCTATGAAAGAGAACTTAAAAACAATTCAGTCCCAACCTCCACGCCTTGGGCAAAGTTGGCCTTGAATACCTAAAGAGATGGGGCATCCACAACTTCTCTGGGCAACTTGTTCCAGCATCTCACCACCTGAATAAAGAATTTCCTAGAATATCAACTGTATCTTGAGAGGGAGAAGTTGTTACTGTACCCAGCCCCAAAATACTTTCCAATTTATAGAAATTACTTATTGTAAATCTCAAAAAGAATCTGTAATCTTGATGGTAGGGATAACTTCCACCAAGTTCTGAAGATTTGGCTTTATAGGTTTTTAGCTTACCAAGTTATACAGCAGAAATGATAATTTTTACCTTCTTCATTCAAGGAATACAATTTGCTACTTAGTGTGATAGCAGTAATTATAAAGAATCAAGAACTTGCTGGGATCTTTCAGGTAAAATTTGTGCCAATAAATTAAATAAAGCCAAGATACCTCCCAGGCAAGGGAGCTTGATCAATATTTATGGTCCCTGACAGAGTTTGGATTCACACATTCTCTGGAAAAAAAAATCCCTAGGTACATTTTAGAGGCAACCATTGGCCAAAGATCATTCCCAATAGGCAATCTGGGTGCAGCCAACCCTTCTGGTATGATAAAACAGATTAGCCGTAGGAGATGGGACATGTGGGCCCAGTGCCAGAGAATGGTCCTACATACTATTACTCGTATGGACACATATTCAAAGAGCTGTTCGAGCCCTAAGTGAGGAAAGAACAAGGCAATTTGTTAGATGTTTTAAAACCGTATTAATCACTGCCCTAGTCAGACACATAAATAAACGCACAGGATGTTGCTATCATTAAGTATCTTGATGCCAAGTCTCTGTGGCTATGTCTATACTAAGTAAAAAGGCCAGAGGCTGTCTCAGGATGGGATGGCTGATGCCCAGACAGCTGGATTCCCCCTTCTCCTAGCAGCACCACTGAGTCAGCCTGCCTGTTGCAAAGCTGCTGGCTTGGTCTGCCCCTGAACCGTGCCAGAATACTGCCCAGGAGAGCTATCTGGGGTAGGCTTTTTGGATGATGATGTGACTGGGATTGACCTCATGCCTTTACAATAACAGTTTATACATAGCTGCGCTCTCTGGAGCTCTCTGAAAACACGGACAGTACAGCAGGATGAACAACTACTAACTTCTACTGAATATCTGCAGCACAGTAGATTTTCTTCTCTATTTTCTTTACCTTCATAGCATCAACTAAGCAGATTTCCGTGAGTTCTGTGCATCTCTTCTGCATAATGAAATTCCTCAGCCAGTGAAAGGTGCAGATAGAAACAGTCCGGAGCTCCAAAGGAAAATCCCTTCTGTGGAAAGCAGGAGGCAGAGGTGCCCAGCCGTGGATCATTTTGTGTTGATTCAGCACTATGAAAGCTATTTCTGTCCTCATTTTAGAGACTCGGAATTTTTTTAGCATCTATAAGTGCAGAGCTGAAAAGTAGGTCAGGTAGAATAAGTGTAACTAGACAAGCCATTCCTGGGGAGGTGGAAAGTTCAGCTATTATAAGGACAGTCGTGACAAGTTTAGCTTTGGCATTCACTGATTGGGATCTCTCAAACAGCTAATAACTTCAGCCTTCTCCCTAAAGGACAATGTGGCTGTGCTTGTCCTTAAACATTTTGTGAAGTTAACAGCAGAATGGTGAGGATATATTTTAGGGACTGAATATTCAATTAAATAAGCAATTTCAAGTTACTCAGGACCGGATAATAAAGTAGCTTCAGAAATTACACTTTGCATTACACAGTCAGTTATAGGGCATTTCATTTTTAACTACAGTATGTTAATGAGAGGGATCTGATTAACAATGAACCTAACAACTGTGTGTGACATGATCCATGCCTATTAAGATGTACATTAATATAATGTAATGAAATATTTTCCAATCATAACACTATTTATTATGTATAAACTATCTAAACTTAATTTTTGGTATAAAAAAAGAGCAATAGTGTTGTTACTTGTTATTTTACTCACAAAATAGCTGCTAGCTTTCAGAAGCATCTCAGTAAATACTAATTATATAAAACCCTAATTTTAAGGCTTCTTTAATATTCATACCAGTGAAGCTGGAAATCTTATGTAATTTATAATATAAGGATATCTACAAAAGCCAATTAAAACTCCAAATTCCAACCATAACAGTTACAAGCTTGACCAGTTAAAAGTTAATGGATGTTAACATAGAGGCTGTTCAAATATTTTTTCAGTGCTCATGCCAGACTCCTCCCACATTCAGCACCACACATATCCGGCTCAGCTCTCACTCATGGCATAGATCAGCTCTGGTAAGACAGACACGATCTTATGATCCCATTAGAAGGCAAAAGTTTGGAGCATCATAGCCAGCAAGACTAACAATAGGAGGATGGTTGACTCAATGGTGCACTAGTGCAGGATTTTGGAGATTACAGTTCTTGCTCCTCCTGAGTCACAGGTTCTGCATCATGGGACATCTGTATTTAGGACTCCCTCTGGGGAGTATGAAGAGTAACAAATGAGGTGCTCAGGTGTGTCAGTGACAAGGGTCACACGAACATGCTCAGTGGCTCAATTCCTTCTTTTCAACCTTCATGCATTTAAGATGTACCTGAATGCTAACTAACTAGGATGTTGATCTTTGGGTGGCCTCTAAACAACCTGAAAATTCATTTGAAATGTATAAAATTTTCTATTTTGTATATGAAAAGTCTACAAATTACTGGCTGATTTTTCCTCTTTCCCACAAATACCAAAAGCTGGTTGTGTTTTAAAGTAGAATCAGAGATTCTTGCTTTAGTGAGGCACCAGAACAGGTTGCCCAGAGAGGTGGTGTATGCCTCTGTCCCTGGAGACATTCAAGGTCAGGATGAATGGGATTCTGAGCAACCTGCTCTAGCTGTAGGTGTCCCTGATCACTGCAGAGGAGTTCAACCAGACAACCTTTAAGGATCCCTTCCAACTCAAATGATTTTGTGATTCTGTAACTCCATGCTAGTACCACCATGCTGTAGAAAACCCTTATCCCACCACCACCTCCAGCTTACACCACCACTCACTTCCCTAGAGCAAAAAGGCACTATAGGACTGGTAGCACTTGTTTTGGTTATGCCCAAGCCTGGCTAATCTTCAGAGATCAAAACAAGCTTTCAATCTCACTTACACATCTACAGGCATATTGTACACAGCTTTATGTGATGCTCAGAGCCAAGAGACTCTCTTGGGAATATGTTTTTTTTGTATGAATTTCCTCACACGTGCACTGCTTGCACAGGAAACACAGAAACACGATAAACTGTGTAGTTAATAAAATTACCAAAGGTTTTTAGAATTGTCTGTGATTTGCTTTGCTGGTTTTTCAGCTGAAGAAAGTCATCGACAGCTGGGTGGCTCCAAAATACTTTTCAAATTAGAAAAGTTACATTTAACATTTCACAGTCACTCAAACATCATTAACCACTGCACTTCATATTCTTCACAGTTAACAGTGTCTGTTAATAACAATCTGATATTCTGAGTTCCCTTTCACAAGGAAAATATGACACATCTCTCCTACAGCCATGAAAACTTGTGAGATACCGTAACATTTGGAATTTCCTAGCTTTTCAATGCTTCATCTCACATGAATCAAATGCAGGAAATACTGGGGGATTTTAAGGGTGTCAGAGATGAGGGGGTTCCGCTTTTGTTTTAGACTCTTCTTTTGAGGTAGGGATTTGTTAATTCTTGTTTTGCATATAATTTCGTAAGTATTTTTAAGCATAAAATAAGGAAATAAGAAAATTTGGTTCAGTGTCTAAATTCTACTCAGAGTTTTTAATAGCTTTTTTTCTGTACCAACTTAGTGGGTAAATTTCTCTCCTCATACGTGGAGAGTCTTATGTTTGTTCTGTTAAAACTGTATCCTCAAACTATGATCTTACCTGACTTTCCCAGAATTTTGATTCCTCTGTGAAAGAAATGGTGTACCAATAAGATCTGCACACAAGTGACTGCACACGTATTAAGATTTTGGTGGAGATCTCATATGAAATAGCAGTGAAGCCCACATGATATAAATGGGCACACTGCCCTAATTTGCTGGGGCTTCACAAGCACAGGCACATATTTACCTACAAAGGCTGCTTTTATAATAATATCTCCTATTTTATTATTTTGGCCTACAGCATCAGAGGCAAATGTTGGTGGTATGGCAGTAGAAGTTGAACCTTCCCACCAATGTTCTGTTACATTTTTTTGCAGTGCAACAGACGGCAGCAGAGGGACAGTGTGACAGAGTGGCAACTGATATGGAAGTTCAGATGAAGCAAAAGGGGTATCACTGAATCCTTCCAAGTGGAAAAAATGGCACCCATTGACATTCATCAATGCATACTGAACATTTATGGAGACCAAACAGTGGATGTCAGTATAGTGAGGTGATGGGTGGTGCATTTCAATAGTGGCAACATTGACAGTGGGTCTATTTTTGCAAGTGTGGTATGCAGGCTCTTGTTTGTCACTGGTGAAAATGTATAGCTAATAGTGGTGACTGCGTTGAAAAATGGTGTTTTCTGGGTCAGAGTTTGTTCTATCAAATAGTATTATCATGCTCTTTGTATCTGTTATAGTGTCTATGGAAATAAATAGGAGGCATTACTTTTCGGTAACCTACATAAGTAAGCACGTGTTTACCAGTGTGTAAGATCCAGTCCTTTCCCAGCAAAGTGGAAATGTTTACTGTTGCTGTACCTATCACTTAATTGCCGTTCAGTCATCCGTCATTCATCAGCATTCAAACATACACTAGACACATTCACACCGTGAGATAAACAACAGTATAGAGACATCTAAATCAGTAGAGACATCATAGAACATTTGCTTTTTCACAGATGAACTTATCTCCAAAGACATATTAGACATTTACAACCACATACAATGGTGTTAAGGCATATATATTGACCTCATTCCTGGGGCTGCTGAGGTCATCACAGAGCTCACAGAAACATAGAATTGAGTTGAAAGGATCCCTTAAAGGTCATCTAGTCCAACCCCTCTGCAATGAACAGGGACATGTACAGCAACAACTGGTCAATCAGAGCCCCAGTCAGTCTGACCTTGCATGTCTTCAGGGATGGGGAATGCTCTACCTCTCTGGGCAACCTGTTCCTGTGCCTCACTACCCTCCCCACAGAAAACATTTTCCTTTTATCCAATCTAAATCTTCTCTCTTTTAGTTTGAAAACATTCCCTTTGTCTTATCACAACAGACACTGCTGAAGAGTCTCTCTCCTTCTTTCTTATAGTCACCCTTTAGATACTGGAAGGCCGCTGTTGGGTCTCCTCAGAGCCTTCTCTTCTCCAGGCTGAACAGCCCCAGCTCTCTCAGCCTGTTCTCATAGGAGAGGTGTTCCATCTCTTGTATCATTTTTGTGGCCCTCCTCTGGACATGCTCCAACAGATCTATGTCTCTCCTGTACTGAGGACTCCACATCTGGACACAAGACTCCAGGCAAGGTCTCACCAGCGCAGAGTAGAGGAATAGGATCACTTCCCTCAACCTGCAGACCATGTTTATTTTGATGTACAACCCACACCAGGTTGTACCACATCAAGAACATATGTTGTCTTGTTCTTTATATGTTCATGCAAACATATCCAGAGATATATGAGCAAGGGTTACCAAAGTATGTTTACAACTGATGAGGCGTGAGCTACTCTGACTTGTGCTATAGTGTGTCACAAAACTAGGAGAAGCCACAGCAGTATTGCCTGTGCATGGCAGAAGAGCTTTGGAATCCTCTGTCTTACAGACTCCAGAAATAAGCTCATCTTCTGGTCAAGTCCCATCCCAGGAAATTTCATGCCCAGACAGGAATACACTTGATAGCTGTGTGGTTATGAATAAATTAGGGTCTTTCTGAAGGATCTCTCTGTAGGGTCTCCTCTCAGACATACATAGGGGCTTCTTTCAAGTAAGGTGGATTTGTTTTTGTTTTTCTCTGTTTAGGACACTGGTAGTATGAGATTTAATTAAATATGTGACTAAAACTGTGAGTTTTGTGTCTTCCCCCTGTGAACTCCCCTCCCACCTTCCCCATTTCTTCCGAGAAAGAGAAGCTGAAAATGGCTGCTTGAGATTTTCCTTTCTGTCGAACTGAAAATGAGAGAAAAGCTAAGACTTTCTGAGTGCAACTGTACTTTCCCAATCAATAGCAACTGATCGAGAGCCTGAGATGCTCTGCACAGAGCTCTGCATTTCCTGTCACAGCCTGAGGTGAAACCTTCCACTGCCTAGTGCGATGATTCATTTCCAAAACTTCAGTTATCACAACGCAGGTGACCTCTGATTTTCACCCATATCTTTTCCCCACCCTTGCTTTCTTTTATTCTGTTTCTATTAAAATGTGACTCACTGTGATGGAATTTTGTCAGAGTCCATTAAACCTGATTCTCTTCCTCTCCAAATCCTGTTTCTAATACATCTGTCACAAACATGTATTTTAAATCTTGTTATTTGGTGGTGTCATTTCATTGGATATGTCTGCACCTTCCAGAAGCTGAATTCAGAAGGGCTCTGCTGTGCCAGGTGCATAATGAAACATTCCCCCTGGAGCTACATTTAAAAAGATCTTCCAGGCCTTTAACAACATGCTTGCTTTCTCTTATTTTTTTTCTGTTTCTCAGGCTACTGTTGGTGCTCTCATGAAAGCTGTGGCCTGGCTGCACTTGTCTTTTGTAGGTCAGAGTTTGTTCTATCAAATAGTATTATCACGCTCTTTGTATCTGTTATAGTGTCTATGGAAATAAATAGGAGGCATTACTATCATTGCAGTAAATGAGCTGATGTAGTTGGAGGTAGTAGAACTACTCCAGATTCACGCTCCGTCTAGCCGACACCAGGCTACACCCCTTTCGCTCGTTACAAATCAGTCATAGTTAAATGCTGGGATTGGTGCGATAGGAAAGTCCTTTCACGTCAGAGATCTGATAAACCTTTTTTTATTTTTTTATTTTTAAATTCCATGTGATAGTGCCTGCTCAAAGATTTTTTAATTACTAATTAGCTATGCTGTGCATTTGTTATGTTATATTCGTCCCTGTTTTCAGCTGGGATTTCAGCATCTGCTGGAGGGGAAACCTTGGAAAAAAGCCAGAAGACTGCAGTAGATGTCAGCAATGCTCTTTTCATGCCTGAACTGGACTGCTGACCTCATTTGATGGTAGTTACCCTACTGTGATTCTGTCTTGGATAGCATCCTGAGAAGGTGACATTGCTTGTGCTCATCAGAGCCTGGAAGTCCTAACAGCAGACTGCAGTGCATTAAGTAGAATTCAGGTGTCTAAGTGAAAAGGAAAATTTTAAAGATAATTTAATGGAAAAGAAAACACATTTTCTTATTAACTGACCCACTTAATGAAGAGGCTACCAGGAAACCTTTGACTTAAGCACTCTTGGGTGAACTCTTTCACATAAGAAAAAGCTTATCACTTTCCCTATAATAATAATGGTCTTCACTTCAAGTGATAATAGCCAGCAGCCTAACACATAGGCAACCACATACTGGTGGCGGAGCTAATTGATGCAAATGGCTTTCAGGAAGATCTTCACTGTCTTCATACTCCAGGCTATGGCACAGCTTTGTTAAACAGGTTACCTTCACAAGACTTTCCTGAAGAAGGAGAGTTGAAACATGGCCAAGAAGCTGCTAACAAAATCAAGTGCTCAGTATTTGAAAAATGAAGTTAGGTTTTGTGTTTTAACATTATTGCTATTCTCTTAAGCACCTAATAATAGTTTTTCCCACATAAATAAATTAATAAATAAATAATCAATCTTGTGCCTCAGATGTTATGTCTTCACTTCCAAAGTTACTCAGGTGAAGCTGTTGTCTCTTCTAGTTCATAGAGAAATCTGGGTGTGCTCTTTCCATTCACAGCAGGATTACCAATTGAAGCTCAGGGTTTGTTTTCACAGGGACTAACACTATCTCACTGTTGAAGAAGTAGTCACTGCATTTGAATACTGTGTTCTCCAACACTTTCCCACACCTCTCTGTGCCCTTCAATTTGCATATACTGACCTGGGTGGGATGCCTACATCATCATCTCATTTTCTAACTCACCCTTGGTCTTGATTCTCTGATTCTCTGTCCTGCATGATTAATTCACTCCCATGCCATTTTTGTAGTGCTCTTTTAAGCAAAACTGAAGTGCTTTTTCCTAGATGTTCTACTCTGAAAACACTTCCCAGCAGATACTATGGATAAGAATGAACCAGGATTGTTTTGTTCTGCTCTGCATAGTCCTTCAGCATCTTTCCTTCAGGCTTTGAATACTCAAGCACTTCCAATTTTATCACAACACTCATAATAAATAAAATATAGAATTATATTATATATAGGATGTTGCTTTGACGAGTTAAATGACACACACAAATGCATATGTTGTAAAAATCGTGCGTGGAACGTGACCAAGATTTGCAAATTTGAGTTTAGCTCTATGATGAAGTATCCCACATTTTTGCAACAAATATCTTCCCCCATGATTGGAAATGGTTCTACCAAAATATGCAGTGGCCCCCACATTGAAACTGTCACGAGTATGACAGCTTCCTTAAATGAAGATTCTGATGAGGGGAAAGGCCAGTGGCACAGCGTCAGGAGATTTTATGACACAGACTTCAGCTTTGAAGTTTTCTGGGTAATCACGAACTTTGCAGACAGTAACGATCAGGGAGGCCTGTTATATGGACAATTTAACTTAGTCTTGATTTGAACATGGACTTCCTTCCTTGATACTTTTCTGCTCAAGGAAAATACATGTTGTGGCTTAATTAACATTTGAGACTAACCATAATTGGAGATCTCTTACCTGCAGTGAAAACACAAAAACAGCACAGCTGTCAATCTACTGTTTGCAAAATGACCTTTCCACTTAGCTGGGATCAGAGTCTTTGCCAAAACTGGTTCCCATATCCAGAAGATCCCAAGCTGATGCTGAGATCTGGACTCCAGAAGAGCTGAGTGTTCCAAAACTTGGAAAAATCTGATTAGATTGCTGTGATCTGCACTGTGACAGAGGGAGGACACTCAGTTGCAAGCTAGGATGAAGAAGTTGTCATCAGTACCATAGCTTAACAATGCAAAGTAGTCTCCTGATGTCAATGCAGGTGAGAAGAGGTGGAAGATCCCTCTATCCTCACTCCAGTGAGGATAGTCCTGACAGTCCTGACAGTCCTGTAGGCAAAGGTGTGTGCCTTTAGTGCAAGACATGTTTGGCTGCACCATTTCTATGTATTTTTCTACAGGATTTTATCTATGGAAGCACTAGAGGGAGGCACTAGTGGGATAGTGTCTCGAGCTTAGAGACAAATAACTCACTGTGCTTTTATCTCTATTTTCTGAAACTCTAGATCTGCACATTTGTCTTGGACATTGTCAAGCACATTTGCATGAAATTTCTTCGTATTTTTAACTTCAAAAAAAAAAAAAAAAGCCAGAAATTGTGTAAGGATATAAAAAATAGCCTCTTTACTTCTGCTTTGGGTTCCCAGTAGGAGGAATTACAATTCTCCCAATATGATCTGTCCATAGCCAGCTTTTCTGGTTCTCTTTGTCAGTTTCTCCAACTTTAGCTGTGGAGAAGTTAAAAATGCTGTAATGGAAGAGCATAGATACACAGCAAAGTTTGGTGGAAAAGCAGTAATTCAGCTATCGTATGGTCATGCAGAGGGAGCATAATATAGGTGGAAGACTCAAGAGTTTCTTGTACTCCATATTCGGAACACTGCACTAATGCACAAATCTATTTATTACATGGTATTTTAATACAAAAGAGAGAGACAAAAAAATCTGTTCCTGAGCCTGCCCAGAGTCTTGTTTCAATAGCAAAGTATTGGCAGTTTTTAGATCTTTGTAATCTTTTTGTTTAAATAAAACTTTTCCCAAACCACTTCAAGCAATCTGGAAGAAAATAGTGCTGTAATTGGCAACATGGTACATACCCAGTGCCTGAACACACACAAAAGGTGCCAGGCAGCTTCATCTGGGACGAAGAAACATCTGCAGTTTCCTCAGTGGTGTGGCTCTGCTCTCTCATGTGATATCAGTGGCATTTTTTTCCTTTTCATCAGAAAATCAGTTCAAACTACATCAAAAATAGTATTACCGGAATGTGACTTTTAGTTGTGGAGACATTGTAACACAGGTAGCTGGAAATCTGCACTGCAATAAGGCAGGAGATAAGGAGCTCCTTCACATCTGGGGTAGCCTGCATATCTCCTTCTCACTTCCAAACTAATGTCTTTGCTTCCAAACCAAATGTCTTTGCTAAATGACAGCTGTAGAATTCAACAAACCATTGGCTACATCTCTTCTTGCATACTGTAAATATCCATATCAGAAAGCCCACAAACACCCACATATATTGGAATCTGGGCAGATAAAAATCAAAGGAGAGATACTGAAGTCTGGTGTCTTCATCCAAAGCTGACCGAAGGCAATCTCTTAAATGACTTGGTATTTATAGCTATCCCTAAATTACCCTTCATTCTTGGGAGGGGGTGTAGTAGAGGCTGAAATCTCTCCAAAGCAGGCTTAAGAAGCATTCATGTGATACATGCATACCAAGTTTGTGTCACCTTCCTCATACTACGCTCAGAAAATCCATAAGACAAGCTGGAGCCTGCATGTATATCATCAGCCCTAGAATTCCAAGCTTATTATAAAATAAATAAATAAAAATAAAAGCCCCTCTAGTTAAACTACCCCTTTTCAAATCCACGCTGGTGACGGAAACCCTATTACCAGTCACGCACTAAGTGTGCTGATGTGAGCACTGCAGATCATTTCTAACATGAGTTACTGCCCATTTTCAATGGCTTGTTCCATCAGTGGGTTTTCTAATTGCTTTGGGGATTAATAACGCAATGGGAGGCCATTTCACATTGGTTGACAATTATTTTATCCAACTGTATAAAGAACAGGTGATAAATTAATAAATTATAATCAGTCAGTTATTAAAGCTTAATGGCAGATGGCTGTAACAAGAATAAAGAGAGCCTGAGCCTCACAAAATGGTATTTTGATAGTATTTTTCAATGCATTTTTAATGAGAGGCATATAAAATGCATAAAACTTATAAATCATTTATGGAAGAACAAACTACAGAGTAGAATGGTCCAGTTATAATGCTGTGATATTATTAATATCACAAGATCACACAGCAGCCGGCAAATCTGCTGGAAGCACATCGTGCCAGGCACTACACAAACAAGCAGCGCTGTCCAGGAGCCATACAGCTGCAACTGGAAGGAGGCAGAGATGGAAAGTGACCTGTGAATGTCACAGCGGGTCCAAGGGCTTAAACTCACTTATCTATAGATATCTTGCACTCCAGTTCTTAGCAACTGCTGTAGCTCTTCTAGGACTCTGGGACTTTAACACCGATGTGGGTTAAACGCAAATTTCTTATGCATTTTGGTGTGCAAAATGTGCTGAGCTGTGAGACCAGAAAACATCCCATATTCAGATGGGGAAACGGATGTTCAACAGTATTTTTTCTTTCATTGCTGGTAGACACACGGTTTTTCACAGCACAAATGCATGTACTTGTACCCTTTTTGGTATAACATTCTGAAGACGTGGTCAACCAATTCAGTCTAGAAAGTCTACTGCTTTCCCAATTTTTTTTTCTAGGCAATGTGTAACCTATGTGTACATTTTATCATTTTTGTATTTTTAAATGAAATTTTGGCCCATCGTAAGCTGATAGTACAACGCTTTTTGAGTATAGCTAAGTAGATTGGCTCTACTTTCAGGTTTAGAAGCCTACAGAGTATGATTTTGTCCACTGTATTCACACAGCACCTGCACAAATAACACCTTGGAGTCCCAGTCCAATGAATATGTTAAGAACAGATAATAGTCTCTGACTATTGCTTGATAATGTCTGGCTCGGTCACTTAAAATTTAGGATATTCCCCACAGGCAATTTGATGCTAGGAAGACAGGGGCACTTAAACACATCTGTGCACAGGAACTTCAACTCCTCCACATCAAAACTCATTTAACACAAAATTTGACCTAATTTCTCACCACTGAAGTGATTTAGCCAACATTAACTTAATATTCCAGTTCCCCAAAGCCAGATGCGTTCCTCACAGAGCAGTCATTGCAGGTAATAACCCACTGCTCATATTAAGCCACAGATCAAGAACTAAATAACCTCTAGAAATTCAAGTATGCTTCTTGTCTTGGAGGTAAATGCTTTGGCTCTGCAAGACTCTAAAATTGTGAATGACAGCTGAGTAGCTATCCAAGAATGTGTCCTGTCACACTCGCTGTCTCTATCTTCGTGCCTTCTCACAATGTTCTCCCTCCCATTTCTGGCCAGCATTGCTGGCTGCTTGCTCCTATCTCCACCCACATCTAAAGCTCTACAGGAGGCACCTCTCTTTGTTTTCAGTTCTTGTACAGCCCTTAGAGTCATGGGGAGAAGCCAGTCCTTGAAAACAGCCCTTCCCATGGCACAAACCAGAAAACAAGGATAGATACTCAAGAAGTTCTTGGCTACATCTCCCTCACTTTCCACAACTAGTCTATGGCTAAACACGGGAGCACTAGTCAAGCACCTTTTGCAAGAAATGGCATTTGTGCTGCAGCATATCCTTACATGGCCTTGAGGGGCAGAGCAGTCCTAGGAATGACTTGGGCCCCGGCTGCAAGCTGGCCCTGTGGAGCTGAGTGGATGAGGTGATGCTCAAGGTGAGCTTTACACAGACCGCATCTGAGATTGACCTCCCTCCAGCACAGCTAGACTCCTCCTCCTGTATGCTGTCTACTTCACAGACATAATATCAGTTCCAGGTGCCCATCCTCTTGTGTCTGAAGAGTGATATGGACCCAATCTTGTGCCAAACTGCAGAAGGACATTGTTGAAAGAAACATATAGGTGAGGTACCTTCAAAGCCCATTAAGTTTCATAGGTATTAAAAGAAAATAAAGGGTTATTGTATTTTCTTCTCTGTAGTACCTGCTTCCCTCTTTGTTCAGAAGTGAACAAAACCTCCCATAAGTCATGAGGCAGTTTCTTTCTTCTCATATGAGCTCTCAGAGTCCAGACTGTTTCTTGCAACCATAAGAACATGGTACGAGGTTTTAGCAAGCAGTTATGTAGAAAATTGAGGGACTGGATCTTTTGCAACCAATGAAGAGCATAGCCAGGTCAAAAACATGAATTTTCCCAGGCTGTGAAGGAATCTCCAAGTGGCTGAGAATTTGTAAGAACACCCTTCCTCCCAGAAGAATACTTTGCATCTCAGAGACCTGAGGGAAAAGTCTGACATAGTCAACAAGCCACTCTCGATGATAACTGAAAAGTCAAGGAAGTCAGATGAAGTCTCTGGTGACTGGAAAAAAGGCAATAAAGGACTCATTTTTAAGAAGGGTAGAAAGGATGACTTGGTGACAGGGAAGATCATGGTGCAGATCTTCCTGGAAGTTATGTTAAGGCATCTGGAAGAGAGGGAGATGATACGGGACAACCAGCATGGCTTCACCAAGGGCAGGTCCTGCCTGATCAAGAGTGCTGCTTTTTATGATGGCATAACTGCATCAGTGGACAAGAGAAGAGCCACTGATGCTATCTATCTGGATTTCAGTAAAGCTTTTGACATGGTCTCCCATACCATACTTCTCTCCAAACTGGAAAGATATGCATTTGATGGGTGGACTGTTTGATGGATGAGGAACTGGTTGTGAGACTGTACCCACAGGGTGGTGGTCAATGGCTTCATGTTGGATGGAGATCAGTGAGGAGTGGTGTCCCTCAGGGGTCACTACTGGGACTGGTGCTCTTCACCATCTTCATCAGTGACACTGACAGTGGGACGGAGTGCACCCTCAGCAAGTTTGCAGATGACAAAAGCTTGTTGACACACTCAAGGGACCCAGTGCCATCCAGACAGACCTAGACAGACTTGAGCAGTGGGCCCAGGAGAACTTCATGATTTTTAACAAATCCAAGTGCAAGGTCTTGTACCTGGATCATGGCATCCCCACTATCAGTACAAGCTGGGGGAATGTAAGGATTTGGTGGTACTGGTGGATAGCAAGCTGGACATGAGCCAGCAATGGGCCCATGCAGCCCAGAAAGCCAACCCTATCCTGGGCTGCATCAAAAGAAGTGTGGCCAGTAGGGTGAAGGAGGTGATCCTGCCCCTCTGTTCTGCTCTGGTGAGGCCTCACCTGGAGTCTTGTGTCCAGATGTGGAGTCCTCAGTACAGGAGAGACATAGACCTGTTGCAGCACGTCCAGAGGAGGGCCACAAAAATAATACAAAAGATGGAACACCTCTCCTACGAGGATAGGCTGAGAGAGCTGGGGCTGTTCAGCCTGGAGAAGAGAAGGCTCCAGGAAGATCTGACAGCTGCCCTTCAGTATCTAAGGGGGACTGTAAAAAAGAAGTAAACAGACTCTTCAGCAGTGTCTGTTGTGACAGGACAAGGGGAAATGTTTTCAAACTAAAAGAGGGGAGATTTAAATTGGATAGAAGGAAAAAGTTTTCTATGGGGAGGGTAGTGAGGCACAGAAACAGGTTGCCCAGAGACGCGGTGAATAACCCATCCCTGGATACATTCAAGGTCAAACTGAACAGGGCTCTGAGCAGCCTGCTCTAGCTTGTCCCTGTTCATTGCAGAGGATTAGTACTAGATGAATTTTAAGGGTCTCTTCCAACTTAAAAGATCCTATGATCCTATGATTTAAAATGGACATGCAGTGTGGATTCCTAGGGATTTGCAGGTGGAGATCATGCTCAGATGGTCCTGCAGCCCGTGGATTATCAGGCAACCAAGCTAGCAACCCCATGTCTTCCACTGGGGAAAAAACTGGCCCTATGCCATCCCCTGAGTAAGATTAGCTGAGATGAATTATTTGCCTCCACATCCCCAGCAGCCCCATGGTCACATCCCAGTGCTGGCTCCCCTGAGATCTCTCATCCTCCCTGCACTGACCAGCTTCACATGAAATTCTGCCCTTCACAAGACAAAATGTTTGTTAATCTCCTCTTCATATCACTCCTCTCTCAAGGATAATGAAGCATTTTAGACTCTGTTTCTGTAAAGATCTGGGAACTGTATCTCCCACAACTCCCACATTAAAGCTGCCAATAAACAAAGAATTCTCCATCAACCCCACCTCTTCCTTCTCCTGGTTCGAGGGTCTTTGGCTTATTGTCATGATGCTGCATTTATCTGACCTTTACAGAATATACCATCTGCTGTGCTAGAAACTTTAAAAATCATTTAACTCCACTTGTATCTAATTGCAATTTTCCTCATTGCCCTCCAAATTTAGCACAATATCATCTGCAAGTGCTGTGGATTCAGATGAATCACAAAAGCCAATTATACCAATAATAATAATTTAATTTCTTTTAAAGAAAAGATTAAAAGGCAAGTATGCACCCAGGATTTCAAGAACTAAGAAATAGCTCCACTCCCTTCAGGTTTAACTAACACTTAATTTCATGTTATATTTTTACCCACTCTGTAATGCAGGCATCAACACCAGTCTTTCCTAACAGCTTTATTCCCCCAGCCCACTGAGGTGCACAATGCCCACAGTGAGTTGCCTTTTTTTTTGGTCTCCCTCGGCAGCAATATCCTCAAAGAATTCCAGCCAGTTAATGAGGCATGCCCTTCCCTTCCTGAAACCATATTAGATATCCTTAATTAGGCCATGCTTTTCTAACTGTTCCTCCCTTAGTATCTCAAAAGAGGAGCTGAAGACTTTCAACTGCACAGATCTACAGCTACCCAGTGCATCCCCAGGCCCTTTATAAAAATAGAAAAAGAGATCACATTACCTCCCCCTCCACCCTAAGATATCTCTCCCCTGAAGGAAGCAAACTTGTAAAAATAGCAACTATGGCTTCTCCAGTTTCCTAACCTGAGAAATAGCTGCCTCAATAGATGTGTATTTTTCTTTCTTCAGCAAGGATGAGCCTCAGAAAGGTTGAAATGTGTTTCAGATGAGCATGGGAAAGCAAAGGAGCACATGCCTCTGTTTGTCCTAAGCTCGTCTTTCTATTGTTTACTCTGATCACCTGAAACTTTGTAAGATAATTTTATGGTTTTCTAAGACAGAAGTTTCTTCTGTTTTTCTTGTTCAGAGTTCTTATTGCTAACCAGAACTGAAACATAGCTCTTCAGGCATGTAAAGCTTTGACTTTGCGCCGGAAATAACCGAAGCTTCTGGAATTTCTTCTATTTTTCTAAAGATGGGCCCAACACACACACTCAAAATTCTCTTGATTTCTAGAACCTGATCTATAAATAAGGTTTTCAGATCATAACCTAACTGACAAATCTCACCCAAGCAGATTACCACAAGTTTCTCTCCAGGTTGCCTCTTGGAATTGCTGGCACAAGTCAGCAATTTGGGGATCAGTTTTGCGAAAGTAACGCAAATCTGACCCTTCTCTACCTGCAATTACAATAGTATCCAGTTCTTCCTCTTTTTTTCCATGTGTATCCAGCAGGAAAAACAAACTCCTGCAATGATCCCTTTCTTGTCTCTCCTATCTCACTACAGATTTCAGTGATGAGTCCTTTCCTTTCCTTTCCTTTCCTTTCCTTTCCTTTCCTTTCCTTTCCTTTCCTTTCCTTTCCTTTCCTTTCCTTTCCTTTCCTTTCCTTTCCTTTCCTTTCCTTTCCTTTCCTTTCCTTTCCTTTCCTTTCCTTTCCTTTCCTTTCCTTTCCTTTCCTTTCCTTTCCTTTCCTTTCCTTTCCTTTCCTTTCCTTTCCTTTCCTTTCCTTTCCTTTCCTTTCCTTTCCTTTCCTTTCCTTTCCNTCTTCTCTTCTCTTCTCTTCTCTTCTCTTCTCTTCTCTTCTCTTCTCTTCTCTTCTCTTCTCTTTTCTTTTCTTTTCTTTTCTTTCTGACTGAGTTTTACATTTTTCTTGTTTAATAAGAATGATATTAATGTTAATTCCATACAGACCAACCCAAAACACAGGAAATACTGAGGTCCACCATCAGGCAACCCTGGCAGATGTGTGCAGGACCCAAGCAGAGCCTAAGTCTCGCACAGTTGTCAAACATGGACTGAGCTCAGCCTCCCCTGAGGTGCAGGAGCTAGTTCATCTGATTTCAAGAGTATATGAACTCCAAAGCAGTTGCAGAAATGGACATCTGGTGCCCAGGTAAGGCCACATGGATATGTAGGACTGGGGATCAAAAGGTGTGAAAACTGGTGCTAGCAGCTCAGATGTGATGCTGTAGATAGGAAAAGCTGAGTTCACCACTGAGGCTGTGACACTGGGAAGCAGTGCAAGCAGAACAGATGTTTCAGCAGCAGGGTAGGGTTTCTGCCAAAAGAAGCTTCCTGTTTACTGATGCCTGACATTTCTTTATGCAAATGACACCAATAGGACTAAAGAGTCATTTCTGTGACCAATACCTGCACCATAGAAAGTATTGTCCCGAGGAGCTCCAGATTCTGCTGTTGCTCAGTAGGCTGGTGACAATGGCTACTTGGTGAAATTACTGGATTTAGCTCAGCTCAAGAACTCTTTGAACTCCTGCAGAAAGGCTACTTCCAGTACAGTGAAAACTTTAAGAAATTATTTACTCTTTTAAAATAAACTTGCATTTACCCTTGATCCCATTTAACACTGTTGATTTTCCTACTTCAAGTAGGAGGTAAAATGGGAAATATCCAGAGGTCACAGATTTCCAGCATTTTTATAGGCCTCTGAAGTACAAGCAGACATCTCAAATCTCATGGAAAATATATTTTGTTGGGTAAACTTAAGACATAAAAACCTCTAGCTAGAAATTGATGGCATAATGATGGTCCACTAAAAGAAGATATTATTTGTGACCTTTGAGAAATAACCAGCGTTTGAAGCCAATGAATATATACCACAGTTAAAGGCAGTCATATATGTGTGTACTGTTTCTATGTGGGAGACATTCACATTTATCTCAATGTGTTACAATCAATCGCTAGCATCAAAAATGTCTCAGCTGTGTTCCTACACCACGAAAAACGTTTTTTCCCCCACCCTGTGTCATTTCTTGTTATTTGCGTGAGAGAAACTTGAAAACTTTCTGTAAACAAAACATACATCTCATCTCCATCATGCTTAATTCTCTGCATCTTATTTAGTTGAGGGCAATGCCGAGCTTATCTTCCTATCTCTGTGGCTAATAACCATTTGTGATTTTCTTTAGGGAAATACAAACAAGGCGTCATGATGTAAAAACACAGCACAGTGAAAGCATTTCAGTTTTACCTCAAGGTAAAATCATAAAGGTCAGCATTAAATGTGGGTATGAACCTGACTCTAAGTAAGCCAATCTCACATTTAAGTTGAAGTGCCTTTTGTTTCTTTTATTTGTATGCATCCTGCATGTCTGAGAGGTGGGTACCCAAACCTACGTGCCTGAAAAGTATTGGGTACCCACCTCTGTACACCCAAGAAGAGCTGGGTACCCAACTCTACACGACCACCTGCTCTCCAACCTGTTTTTCATTCAATCCAATGAAACACAACCCTTTGCAGAGGACTTTCCCTGGGTTTCCATGTCAGAGAAAGCCCCTGTGGCAATATCCAGAAGCTTTAAGTCAGTATACACAGCAGAGGGTGAGGAGCAGAAATGTATTTTGCTTGGTGGTTGTATTCCCAGATTGTGGTTTCCCCTCTGTTTCTGAATTGATAGGTGCACATGGAGAGCTCTGGGTGTGCAGCTTAGGTTTGTCTGTGGTCTGGGGAAAGCTTTTTAGCTTCCATTTTCTGTGCTGCACTTTAACTTTTGTCACTGCTCATTCTCCTTTCATTGCTGTGGAAGGATGTTTCTTGCAGTGCCGCAAAGGCTGCATCAGAAGCAGATAACACCCTGGGAAGCTGGTGGAGGCATGACTCCTTGGAGGTCACCCTGCTCTGCAGAGAGAGGGCATTACTGCATCACCTTCCTTCTTGAGCCAAGCCACCCGCAGTGCTGAGCAGCCTGCCTGTCAGTCTGCCTGCCCTCCTGCCACCACTGCTCCTTGCTATCCTCATCCCAAGGTGAGTATCAGAGGTCAAAGGGATCTTCCAAACCAAAATCAAAGCAGGGCTCTCTTAGGTGCACTGCTGCTCAGCTGGCTGGCCTCACAGTGCTTGTTACACTGAAGCCTGATGTTTCTGTCCATCTACATTTTAAGTCTAAGTATCTGTAGCACTCTAATAATCTCAGTACCAATTGATTCACCACGACAGTGCTTCACAATATTAAGGAAGGACTAATTGCCCTTTTTTATTAATGAAAACGGAGAGCATCCTAATTCAGACCTCCTAACTCCAACATAAATTGTTGGATCTACCATATATTACTGATTTGTCCTATGCTACAGAGGTAGCTGTTGAATCACAGAATCACAGAGTTGCAGGGACTGGAAGGGACCTCTAGAGATCATCTATCCAACCTCCCTGCAAAGCAGGCTACCTAGACCAGGTTGCATAGGTAGGTGTCCAGGCAGGTCTTGAACGTCTCCAGAAACGGAGACTCCACAACCCCCCTGGGCAGCCTGTTCCAGTGCTCCGTCACCCTCACTATGAAGTTCTTACGCACATTTGCGCAGAACACCCTATGCTTCAGTTTGTGGCCATTCCCCTTATCCTATCACTGCGCACCTCTAAGAGTCTGAACTTTTCCATTTGCCTCCCACAAATGGAGAGCTCCAAAGACAGAATCAGCACTGGTTGAATACACTCCTGGCCAAACAATAAATTCATAGAAGAGCACAGATACCACTCTAGCCTCTACATGACTTCCTTCCCATCCAATTCTTCTGCTCCACCTAACTGTTAAAAGTGTTGCAATAGCAGAAGTAGTAAAAAATAACCAATTTAGAGGAGTCACCATGGCACATGACAAGCACTTTTTTTTTTTTTTTTTTTCCTGGAGCCCTCAAAAGCCCATAAGCTATTCATCAGGTGAGAGTGAGGCTATCTCAGTAATAAGCACTTACGAAAATGTCACCCTAAAATCAAGTAGGAAAAACATGTTGCTTCTCTTTCTGTTTTACAATGGAAATACAAATGTTTCCTTTAATATGCCACAAACATCTATTTGGAAAAAAAAAATATGTGAGATTTAGCAATTCCCAGGAATATTTCAATTCAGACTGAAAATGTACAGGAATAAATAGCCTCCTAAAGGCAGTTTACATCATGAAACACACCATGGGGCTATCTGATTATTGGATAAAATCTGGATCTGTTCCCGAGTGTATCAGTGATTCAGAAACTCAGATGAGTACCCTGAAAAAAGTGTTTGCATTTAAAAAACAAAAAACAAACAAACAAATAAAAAAGTCCTGATATGCAATGTTATTAATATTAAATGTGCAGAATATTAAAAGTAAAATGCATCCTTCTAAGCAATTGTAAAATAGAAGTAATTCCATGGAATTCAATTACTGAGTGTTGGAAGTTAGGCTAGGGATGAGACAGAGCTTGTCAAACCGCTGTTGCCAAATCATTTATGTAGCGAAGACATCATTTTGAGACATGAAAAAGATGAAGACCTCATAAGAATTTACACTGTCATAACTAGCCATAGTTAAGCGCTGCTGCAAGGATGACTGGATGTAGGATGACTGTGCAATAGCCTAAGCCTAACTGCAGAAATGAGGATGTGTCATTTATGTCACACGTGATCTTATGGTGTCACTGCTGTTGCAAAACTGACCCTTATACTTTTGCAAAATACCCTTATAGGGGAGCAGACAGACAACATAAAGAAAAACTACACCAAGGCAGACAACCTGCCCCCTAAAAGCAATCCTTGTGTCTGTAAACTCAGTGGCTGAATTTGGAGGCTGGGATGGGAACTGGGGCTCAGCTTTGGTTGGGATCACATCTGTTGCAGCCTGAGCCTCACCATTCCAACTGTGGTTGTGGAGACAGAAAAAAACAAGAGCTACTAAAGCAAATGTCAGCTGTCTCCCTTATGAATTAACAGCATCATGCTTCGTATAGCTTTTACAGATTTGGGCTTGCTACAAAGAGTCCCAACCTCTTTACATGAGTTCTTACTCCTTGAATGTTAAGCCACAATAAAGCCATAATCACAAGGCAGAATCACAAAGATGTATGAACACAGTAACAGAACTGTAAAACTAGACCCTGTAACTTCATGTTTTCTTATAAAATTACTTGGATAACATAAGAAAAGGGGACAAATTTCCATTTCTGTGAAGAAGAATAAAATTCCTTTAAAGTGGCTGGGAATTCACATGCAAAAAAAGCACTAATAATAATAATAATAATAATAATTCTATAGATTAATTAAAAATGAACTTTCTTAAATTCTCCTGTTTCCTTCTTAACCATAGAACTTCCCATACAAAGCACATCCAGCCACATTGTAACTAAGCCCATGATGTTATTCTAATGACAAAAACAAAACAACAGTTACACTTCGTCTACCTTGGTATGTAATCCAGAGTGCAAGAGAAACAAACCAATGAGGTAATCCTTTTTCCTGTTGCGTGCTTCAAATCTCCTGTAGCTTCACACATTACAGCCAAAGGAGTTGCTGCTCATTTACGCTTTTTCTTCTTGCAAACCATAAACTTCACTTTAATTGGTTCAAAAGGCATACGGGCAGGTAGGGATTAGCAGAATCAAAGTCAGATAAGAGAGGGAGATTTTTTAAGACTTCCAGTGGCAAATACAGGCAAGAGGGTAATGCAAACACAATTAAACTCTTTTGATGCAAAGGAAGCAAATGCTCACATTGTGACTTTGAACAGAATGAGTCAAGAAATTCAGACAATTGGGCTATGTCATGTTTTAGCTCACAGTCACTATAAAGTCTGGGGTTATAAACTCTTTCCTTTCAGACAAGCAAACAGTGAGAGCTCTGTTCTGTTTTCAAGGAATGGATGCTATCACTCAGACAAGATCCGAACTCCCAGTGAGTGATAAAAGCTTATCACTCCCGTGAACAACACAGCCCAGTAACTGGTGGGTGCCTCTATCTCACAGCCCCAGCTGCTGGTTTCCTCTGCCTTGAAGTGAAATAAAACAATCACCATATGGATATTGCATTATGTAAATGGCAGCAGTTGTAAGAAATGCAGTTTCATACAGTATCAGCAAAGGGCTGAATTCATCACCAGCAGTTTTGGGGCTGATTGAACCGAGAGAAACATTTCTCAGGCATGATTCTCCAGCAGCAAGGGACATCTGAGCATTATCTTCAGGACACAGTCTTCCTGGCTAGCTGACACACATACAAGGCTGGAAATTAATAGGAAGTGAGTGAGGATGGATGACTCAATCAAACATCTTGAAAGGACTTGGTACCAGAGGATGAACTGTTGCATCTTGCTTCTTGCTACCCTTCCAAGTAGCATCAGTCTACAGTGTGAAAGCAAAGCATGGTTTGGGACAAAGAGCTTAAGGAAACATCATCCTGGGCCTGATGCTCTCCTCAAGTTAAAATCAGTGACAACAGCACAGAAAGATGAAAGACAACTATGTGCTGTGACTCCCAGACTGCAGCAGAAAGGTCTTTTTTATGTTGTGCTTTACATGGCCCGAAAGGAGGATGTAGTAAGGTGGGGGTCAGCCTCTTCTCCCAGGTAACAGCAATAGAATTAGAAGTAATGGCCTTAAGTTGTGCCAGGGGAGGTTCAGGTTGGATATTAGGAAAAAATTCTTCTCTGAAAGAGTGGTGAGGTGCTGGAACAGCCTGCCCAGGGAAGTAGTGCGGTCACTATCCCTGAAGATATTCAAGAGGGTGGATGTCACACTGAGTAACATGGTCTAAAATGGTCGCAGGCATGGGCTGATGGTTGGACTAGATGATCTTAGCTGTCTTTCCAACCTTAATGATTCTATGATTCTAAGGCCTTTTCTAGCCTTTCTCCATCTCAGCCTTCTTTGTGCTGGGGCTGATTTGCTGCTCATGTCCATTTGCAGCTAAAGTCTGTTATTCAGTTAAACCAATGCAAATCAGGAGAACCCCTAGCAAAGCTGGTGAGCCCTCTGACTGACATGGGTGTAGGAGCCAACAGCTTTCTGCCTGCTATGGTCAGTGTTTATTACCATAAGCAGAGAGTTGCTCAGCTCAGGACAGAAGGCTGGGACCATGCCGGTTTATATGTTACTCACAAGCAAAAATCAGTTTAGGATTTAGGAATCTAGAAGAGGACTGAAGCTGAGCTTGGGAACCAAGATCTCAAGCTGAGAGCAGCACTCCTCTGCACCTTCTGTAAGTGCAGTTTCTTTGAAAAATCTGTGGGCACTCACGTGCCCAGCACTGTCCCAGGTTGATTCACACAGGGTCAGGGCTGTCCTCCAGCCACAGCCCATGCTCTGCTCTGTGAGTACATCCAAAGTGAGCACAACACGTCTTCAGAGGTAAATGGCTGAGCAATTGTAAATTCTATTCCAGGGCCTAAAACCAGGGGATTGCAGAGCCTGTTGTCAGACCCAGCCCCCATCTTTGTGCTTGGCTGCCGGCACAGGTGTGAATTTCAGCCTTAAACAACTTGGGCGACTTCATTTAAATAAGCTGCTAGTCTGAGTCCCCTTTAATCTCTGAGATAGGGGATTTTTGTTGCTTGTATGTTCTGTGGTTGTAAGAATGAAAAATGAGTGGTCAGACCGGTAGTTTGCAGTTATATTGGCTGTTTCCTTTTCCAGAGATAATTTTTTACTCAATGAGTTGGTTTTCTTAATGACTTGCAGCGAGGTGGTTTTTTTTGTTTTTTTTTTTTTTTAATCTTTCATTGTTAGTAATAACTCTGAAGTAGTCCGCACGCATTTTTACAGAAGTGTGAATGTTCTGCTGTGAACCTCATGCAAACAGATCACAGCCCATGGAGGAGACATGCAAGTCTTAAAATTGACAGAGCAAAATGAACAAACCTGCTTACATAACTCCTGCACAAACTAGGAGGCAGCAATTGGTTGCTACTCCTTTCATTGCACTTAAGCAGAAAAGTGTAATACACAGCAATAGACCTCTGGAAGCTCCAACCAGTTATGAAGCCTAGAGAAATCCATCCCCACCATTCAGTGAAGGAAATCCATTCCACCGCCAAGGGAAATTATCTTGTGATAAAGTTAGGAAGTACATAGCAGTATTGGTGACCATCCAGGTTTTAGAAACAAATTACTGGGGTTCTTCCCATCTGTTACAAGCCAGTGTAACTGAAAGTAGTTACCTTATCCACTATGGGTGATTTTTGGACTTTCACTTTCCTTTCTTCTGCAACAAAGTCAATACTATAACAAATTGGAGATCAGAGGCAGCGGGGCCTCAGCTATTAATGGGATCCTAATGCCTATTATTCTTTCTGGAGGATATGTTTCCCTGAAAACTGGGAATAGGAAGGGAAAAAAATCCTGTGATCCTCGGGTTACACCTAACACAAGTTAATAGCTTGGAACAACCTTTAGATGAAAAGTTGTAAGATGCAAAGATCTTGCATCATGGCCCTTTGAGGTGATACCTCTAAGTCTGAGGGACTTCAGACACACCCACAAAAGAACCACCTTCTTCTTCCACTGGCCTATTTCCTCTTGCCAACACTTGCACTTTCTCTTCCATAAGTAGGAACGTGGTTCCTGGATTACTCACAAGGTATGTGTAAGCCATAGTCATTACTGGTAGCTCAGATTCACAGACAAGGAATTCATTTCAGGTTTCAGAACAGCTTGTGAAGAGTAGACACCCATGCAGTTAGTCTGTACAAAGATGCTTGTTGCAATATCTACTTCATGTAGAGTCCAAGAACTAGCTTCAATCCAGCTAACTTATAGGTGCTGTCATGGTCCAGCAAATAAACAAATAGTTTCCTGGAATGTTTATACTAAATTCTGCCTTACTAATGGGAGCCGTGTTATTTTCATTCCAGTGCTCTTGAACTAAACACAACAAGCCCAGCAAATTTTCAGTCCCGGATAACATTTGTAGCACAGGGAAGAGCATTGCAGCCATAAGAAGTGAAGATTTGACCACCACACCTACTGGAAGCACTCACATCTCCCTGTAGTGCTCTTAAGCTTGATTTCACATGTAGAAGCCTGTAATGACTGCCATGCTTTTGCATGCATTTCAAAATGAGGATTTCCAGAAAACTCCATGAGCTACCCATCTTCATTACTGCCACAAGCTGCTGAGCACACAAAACCTTGCACTTACTGTTTTCAGTCTGATAAGGGATCTTTTACTTGAATCCATCAGCAGAAGAATGAATTACAACAACTCATGCATTTTCTTCCCATATATAGATCTAGGCTGAATGCTTTTCATTCTCTATATGATGAGGCCAGTGTGAAACCGTGAGTGGCAAAGAGTAGATGAGGAGGGAATGATTATTCATTTTTTCCCCCCAAAACCAGAACCAGAAGACAGTAATGAATTATCAGATAGAATATTTAAACCAATGGAAGTATCTTCTCATGCAAAGAAAACTTGAATAAATAGAGTCCACTGCTGCAGGATTTTGTAAGTGCCAAGAGTTTAGGTGAATTCAAAAAGCTGTTAGACAAATTTATGGAATGGAATGTTATTAGTGACAATGAAAAATACACATACACCTTCTTTATCATAAGTTGCTGGGAAGAGATGCCAGGGGAAGCGAAACTGGATGCTTGACATGTTTTTATACCTTGTCCTTAGACATCACAGCAAATGAATGTTATAGGAAGAAATCCTGGGATAGATGAATCTTAAATTTCTGTGCTTACGTTATTAATGCTCATTCCTCAGCTAATGTCAGCCCAACTTCTTGAGCCAATTCTGCTAACAACTGTCTTCACAACTTGCAGGTTCCCTCTGTAGTAATTACTATACAGTGGTTTCCATCTGCTTCTTACATGCTGTAACTTCAGTTGCTAGCAATCTCCTAATTGCTAGAAGACTACTATTTCATGTTCAATTTAGATATCAGTAAACCTCTTACAGAGCTGTTGGGCACACTTGCCCAATGCAATTTCTTATTTTGATATTTTCAGCTAATACAAGTTGAAATTTTGACTGACAATGTGGCATTCCAGTATCTATGGAACATAGCTGGTGAAGTAACTTCTGTTGACACGACAAGGTAGTTATGGGGAAATTCATATCATAGGATCATTGAATCGCTTGGGTTGCAAGGGACTTCAAAGACCATCTGGTTCCAACTCCTTCCTGTGGGTAATTACTGATTCCTTCAAAGTAATCTTGTGTGTTTTAACATTTGTTATTACATTAGACCGCAGCCCAGGAGTAGAAGCTGCCCATGATATGAAGCCTTGTACACTTGAAAACTCTCCTCAGAGTGTTTTGGCTTTTTTCTTTGTCTTCCAAATCCACTCCAGCAGTACCTGGGACTGACAAGAGGATGCACTGGTAGAGAGAAGTATGCGCTAACTGCAGCCACAACTCCCACATCACAGCCCCTGGGAAAGGTAAAGCTGCACGTTCCTTTGGGTGTGTCCCTAGAAACTGCTGTTCACGTATGGGACAGATTGGAAAATTCTCCCTCTGAGCTTTTCTTCTGTTCAAAAATAGTTTGAGGGTAAGCACCAGCTTTATGTTCTTTTAAGCACAAAGAGTAAAAGAATAAATCAGAAGAAGGGTTTAACTACACTGGTATAGAGTACACTTGCTTTTCGGCTGTCAGGGAGGGTAAATTTTCCCTTAAAGGAGAAAATATTAATATCAAAGAAAACAAAACAAAGTACTGTAGACAGAGGACTTCAGCTTGCAGTTGCCCTCTGCCTGGCAGCACAGCTTCCCTGGAGGATATTCTCTGGAGAGCTGGGTACAAGTCAGCAGTGCTCCAAGTCCTGGGGAGTGGCCCATAAATGCTGATCTAACTCTGGAGCTGTTGTGCACAGGTGCAATTTTTGCCCTTGGCAAATGCAAGCAATGTAAGTGACACAGAAGCAATGACTTTGGTGACCTCTCTCAGATGATTTGCATCTGAAAAGAGACATTTTTGGAAACAGAACTATTTTGTCTCAATGTCTCCAAAATAAAATGATTTGACTTTTAGATTCAAGTTGACTTACTTATAATTCTGAAACCTCCTTCAGAGCTTCAGGTATTAAAGTCCAAGGCTTTCTTAAAGGTTAAACTCCAGAAGGATTTTTTCTTTTTTGTCTTTTGATTTTTTCAACCAGCTTTGCCTTAAAAGCAAATTGCCAGAAGGGAATCAATCAAAATGAGTTATTAACAGTTGTGTCAAAGTGAAACAAGGGGGAGCTTATCACAGAAGGTGTTGCCCACAAAATTTCCAGAGCTTTGCTCAACGCACAGGGTCATTTTTGCACAATTTGGAGCAATTTTTTAAATGTGTGGACAGCAATAGTGACATATTAAGAATTAGCAGCTAAGCCTACAAAGAGAGCTGTGTGCCTGCAGAATTCAGTCTCAGGGAACTCACTGTAGCACTGTGCCTTTGATATCCATGGAAATGTGGATTCCCAGGAATTGTAAGTAACCCTGTGGGGGCACATTTATCTTACAACACTTGGGAAAAATAAAAGGCATCCAGCATGAGGTCATCACTTCCTACTGGGGAAACAATTGGCAAGATGTGGTTTAAGAGGCAGAATTCACTTGAAATCCCTCTACATCTGGAGATTGCTTCTCATGTTACAGAAGTCCCAAATGTTCGAAACAGCAAGCCATTAGTGACTGAAGGAACAGGAAAACATCTGTATAATGCATGAAATGTCTGGAAGTGTCTGACTCTCTGGGAATCAGCTGAAGCTTTCAATTGATGCTTTAATGGTGGTAATTGAAGTTTGCAGCACTGGCACATCCTCGCTCAGTAATTAGATGGATTACAATCTTTCTAGTTTGGCAGCATTCTTTAAACAAGCTTCAGCTTTTCATATAGTCAACACTCTTGCAGAGATAAATGTCACATCAGTTCGGAGTGAAAAGTAATTTAAGGAAAGACTCAAATTTATCTTCTCTGAGTACCAAACAGGAGATATTTCAAAGACAGGACAATGGCCCTTTCTATCTTAAAAGAATGGCCCATTTCTCACATATAAAGGCTAGATTGTGAGTGGGAATCTATGGGTGTGCCTTCCCTGAAACCACTGAAGCTAAACCTGCTTATAATATTTCAGGATCCAGTCTACATGTTAATGAATGGAAGAAATTCTGATAAATAGAAGTGTGTGGGAAAGGAGGAAGGGAGAATCCCAAAGGAAAAAAATATATTGCCTATCACTTAGTAAGATAGGATTTGTCACTGTGATTAGTAACTATGGCCAATCTGAAAAAAAAAAAAAAAAAAAGGGAGCTGTGAAAAAAAGCTCTGTGCTGGAATTAGTTGAAGTGAAATTAAATAAAGGCAGTGGTGATTAGGAACCAGCCTCCCCCCACAGGGGATTGGGAGACGTGATTTTCAGTTACTTACATCCAAACCCTGCTTTTAAAATAACGTTCTCTCTTAGCCTTAGCCTTGAAATGGCAGTATCTAAACTGTGCTTGCTTTATAGCTGCTGATAGTTGTGCTATGTTTGCCTATCTTGTTCTATTGGTGCTCTTTGAAATTTCAGAAAAAAAGGTTTTGAAACCAGCTTTGTTCCTAATGTCTAGATTTTCTTCTCCCTGAATATTTTAACTGAATGACATGAGAGCTTCTAAACATCAGCAGATATATGAACTTCACCTGGAAGAAACTTAGTAGCTGCCACCATCACTATTGCCTTATTACAGATTTCACATCATGCCTGGTTCCCACACAACCCTTCTACAATAGAATACCACTCCACACTTTTGCAAGTGTGAAGCAAGGCCTCCCCATGTGAACAAGTGAGGCATATTTGAGGAAAATTTGTTGAGAACATAGAGATGAAACCTGAATCATTTAAGCCTCAAAGTAGTACCCGCTGCCATCAGCAAAGGACTGTACTGATAGCAATAACCAGGCTGTCACCCAGAGTTGAGCAAAAAAATTCCAGGGAAAAAGAATCTTGCAGGACATGCTTCATTTTCACTATAATTTGCAAGGTAGTCAATTACTTCAGTGATTAATCCAGAACAAATAAACAGAAAAAAAATGAAAAAAACAGAGACACAGACAGGTGAGTTGTAGAAACTTTTTCTGGCGGCAACAAATCACTCAAAGTCTGGGTTACATTTCCAACTTTGCTACAAGATGCCATCTGATCTTAGGAAAGTCCCCTGAAGGCCACCTCCATTCTGAAAACTGTCTATCTGCAAATCACACCAACTCACTCAGCAGAACTCCTTCTTGAGTAGTCATAGTCATCATATCTTCATTCATGAAATAACAGTAAAAAGAAGGGCTCTTGTTTTTCCTTCTGTTCAGGCCTGAAAAACCAGTACAGTTCAAGCTTTGGCCTTCCTATACTTGCTCAACAGAAAAAGAGTTGTATCCCTGCAACCTCAGTATCACAGGCTGTCAAGTCTGGTCCCTGATGACCCACCAGCTTGCACAATGTCCAGTCAAAATGTGCCTGTACTTCCAAGAACAAATGAATCTAAACTCATTTTGATAGAGGACTGCAGCACCTATAAACACCAGGGCAGCGGTTTACCAGAAAAAAAAAGCTTCAAGTAAGAACATTTGTGTGTAAAACATATTAACTATAAGACTGAGTTTAATCAGTTCATAAAAGGGATTGTATAATGTGATTGCCTGCACACATGAGACCCCTTCCAGGCCTGCACTCCTTAACTGCAGAATACATCTTAAGGATAAGAGATCAGTCGATGGTAAGGACCCTTCAGAGATTTGTCTGTGTATGGAACGTATATTTTAAATGTAAGTGCTTCAGCTGTACATCACTTCCCATCTTCTAACACATTCAGTAATGTAGCAGTTAGGAGGATTATGATAAACGGCCTGTATAATGATGGGGCTGGGATATCCCGAGGGAAAGGAAACCCTGGACAATGCTGCTGGTAGCAGTGGTCTGAGTACCACAGTCCTTAAACATTTCAGACGTCTCCAATGCAATATGGTGCAAAAGAACAGAACCATCTGGACTAGAGATACAACAGAGAGTACTGAACTGAAACCAGTCACTCTCCATGAACTGGGAGATGATGGACAGAGCCACCTACAAGGGCCTTGCAGAAGCAACTCCACATTCAGCAAGGGGTGTTTAAAGCCTCTGATTGATATTTGGGTTTCCACATACCTCATAGATTCATAGAATCATTTGAGTTGGAAAGAATCCTTAAAAGCCATCTAGTCCAACTCTCCTGCAATGAACAGGGACACCTACAGCTATATCATAGAATCATAGAATGGCCTGGGTTGAAAAGGACCACAGTGATCATCTAGTTTCAACCCTCTGCTATGTGCAGGGTCGCCAACCACTAGACCAGGCTGCCCAGAGCCACATCCAGCCTGGCCTTGAAGGCCTCCAGGGATGGTGCATCAACAACCTCCTTGGGCAACCTGTTCCAGTGCGTCACCACCCTCTGTGTGAAAAACTTCCTCCTAATATCTAACCTAAACCTCTCCTGTCTCAGTTTAAAATCATTCCCCCTTGTCCTATCACTATCCACCCTCCTGTTTATATGCTCCCTTCAAGTATTGGAAGGCCACAATGAGGTCTCCCCGGAGCCTTCTCTTCTCCAAGCTAAACAATCCCAGTTCCCTCAACCTTTCCTCATAGGAGAGGTGCTACAGCCCTCTGATCATCTTAGTGGCCCTCCTCTGGACCTGCTCTAAGAGCTCCACATCCTTCCTGTACTGGGGGCCCCAGGCCTGGATGCAGTACTGCAGATGGGGCCTCACAAGAGCTGAGTAGAGGGGGACAATCACCTCCCTCTCCCTGCTGGCCACCCCTTTTTTAATGCAGCCCAGAACACAGTTGGCCCTCCAGGCTACAAGCGCGCACTGCTGGCTCATGTCCAGCTTCTCATCCACCAGGACCCCCAAGTCCTTTTCTGCAGGGCTGCTCTCAAGGAGATCTTCCTCTAGTTTGTATAAATACCTGGGATTGCCCCGACCCAAGTGCAGCACTTTGCACTTGGCGTTATTGAACCTCATTAGGTTTTCATGGGCCCAATTCTCCAGCCTGTCCAGGTCCCTCTGGATGGCTTCCCTTCCTTACAATGTATCGACTGCACCACTCGGCTTGGTGTCATCCTCAAACTTGCTGAGGGTGCACTCGATGCCATCATCTGTGTTGCTGATGAAGATGTTGAAGAGCACCGGTCCCAAGACTGGCCTCTGAGGGACACCGCTTGTGACCGGCCTCCACCCAGACACAGAACTATTAATCAGAGCCCTTTGGCTGTGTCCAGCCAGCCAATTCCGAATCCATCGAACAGTCCATATCAGGTTGCTAAGAGCCTCGTCCAGTCTGACCTTGAATGTCTCCAGGAATGAGGCATCCACTTTGGGCAACCTGTTCCTGCGCCTCACTACCCTTACTGTAAAAAACTTCTTCCTTTTATCCAATCTGAATTCCCCCTCTTTTAGTTTGAAACCATTTCCCCTTGTCCTATCACAACAGACCCTGCTGAAGAGTTTGTCCCCTTCTTCCTTATAGCTCCCCATTACATGCTGAAAGGAGCTGGCTGTGAGAACAGCATCAATGCATGCACTTGGCACCATGTCTACTTTAATAAATGATGATATGGGTGGTTCAGGGCTGGATCCCTCAGCACCTACTGCATGGTTTATAAGAAAAACCCACCCATGGATAATGGTGAATTGACTATAATGCTGAATAATTTCTGCTCCCACATGCACTGTATAAGATGAATGGCCACACATAAAGAAACTGAAATCTCCACACAAAGTCAAGATAGAATTGCAGTGGCTGCAGAAGTCAGTGTTGCCCCATGCAGAAGAATCTCTAGTGGCTACCATTCACAGTCATCTGTCGCTCAGTTTTACAAAGGGGAACTCTATGTCCTTACTGACAGCTTGACTCTATAGTTCACAATTACACTTTCCCCTTGCTCCAGGCTGTACCTTTGAGCTACACAATATGTGAACACACTATTTTAAAATTTCTCTTCAAAACACAGGATCTCACCACTGAATGCTGTCAGGGGCTGTTCAGGGTAACAGTGACTAGCTGCAGAATACAACAGTTTAACAATTCCTGCATCAAGTGCAGAAAGTAGAGTGGATGTTGAGTGGTTACCATTCCCCTAGATTCAGGAGATTAAGCAAAAGAGAGATATGCCATCTGATAAACTTGATTTAAAGAAGTTCTTTATGGAAGAATATTTCAGATTATATTCTACAAAGCACTCAGCTTCCTATTCCTCATTCAGGTGACACAAAAACTGTACAGACTGGTGATAGCCTGGGGGTCAGACCTGCAGCCTTTAGGTCTGCAAACTGCACAGAACAGATACATCAAGACTGCACAAAGAATAGGTGATGCTCCTTCCCTATGGGACAATTGCCAGTTGGCTCGTATCTGCTGAAGGGTGGCTGGAGGTCAGACTGCTGTAATTCCTGTACAACATTATGCTTTCTTTATATCCAACAGAAACATGGTGCAGCAATTTTTTCTTCTTCAGGGCCTGCCCTGTGGCATCACATAAGTTAACTGGTTTGCTATTTGCATATACATGAATATATTATTTCTTTGTGAACATGTTAATATCCACAGACCTCATCCACACCTGTGTGACATAGATATGAATATGATTAAGGTAGGAAAAAGAACATGCAATAGTACCTTCAGTTTTAGTCCCCCAAGAAGTGTAAGAAAAGAAAAAACTGTTATAGAGAGTAGTTCCAGCTTGACACAATTGGATTTGTTGCTGTTTATGGAATTCAAGTGGAGAAGGTCAACAGCACAGTAAAGAAACTAATCACAATAGGCAGAATTCATTTTATCTGAGATTAGCCATCTAAAAGCTAAGAATCTAATATGAGGCTGTCTTCTAGGCTCCAATCTCAATGGAGAACAAAGGCAACGTCCAGTATGGGCAGGATCAGTGACCCTCTGAAGACATCTCTTTCTGATGACTACTTAGGGAGTTTGGACTTCCAGCATGCTTAAAATGTCCGGCTTTTATTTGGTTCTGAGAAGCAAATACCCTCTAAACATTTTGTGTCTGCAGTATCCAGGAATTGTGCATGTCATGCCATTTTGCTTAGATTCTCTCTCTGACTTCATACATTTTCTGCCAAGGTTAAAATATACCAGATCATAGAGATATAAATAGGACATCGCTTTGTTTCTCTGCATAACATATGTATACTGTGGGCCTTTTCTCTTAACATATAAGAAAATTACTAGTCATTAAAGCATTCAAGAGGGGAACCAATCCTGAATTTTAATGGAATGTTCCCCAATACCTGTCACTGCAATGGAAAAGAAATGCCTATTGTTTGGTAAAAGCCCTGCTTAAGAGACCCGGGATAAGAACCGTGAAGCAAGTGGACACTGTTGGACTTTTGTATCCTCAGAAGTGTGACTGAAAAACAGTGACTGGTTCAATGCACTATTGTTCAAAGATTAAGGCAAACAGAACAAAAAAGCAGCGAGGTCATCCAGTCCATCAGAGAAGACACACTTTCCACAGTGTTTTTTGAGTGTTTTGTCCAGACTCATTTTAAAAGTCTCATGCTGTGGGGGCCATACCAGCCCTTTTGGGAACTTGTCCTAGTCTAATAATAGATCTCCATCTCAGGAAGAGTGCGTTGGTATTTGCCCTGTTATTCTTTGTACAGTATTAAATTGCTAAATTCAGTTCTTGGATAACTCTGTGTAACCTTTCCTTCATTCAGGGCCTTTCATGTACTTATATACAAACATGATTTACTTATGCTATAGATAATGGTGTTTAGAAGACTGTGAAAGTAATGAACTTATGGTGTCTTGATGCTGCAGCTGGAGATGTGAGTTCAAGCTCAAATGAATATAATAGATACACATATTTCTGCTCTGGACAAGTATCAGCCTTCTTCCCATCCACCAAGCTACATGTGAATATTAGGTGGAGGAGTCAAGGGCACTTTCTGAAGTACCCCCAGCTACAGAAAAATCGCTTGATATTTTAGATCATGCTAGTCTACTGCACTCAGGATCTTTTTTTTCCATCTTAACTCAGCCCCACACTTTATTGAAGTCCTTCCTGCTTGCCAAAATTGTTTTGACGAGTGTCCATCATTGAATATTTTATCATATATTTACGGTAAGAAGAAAATATAATTCCCTTGAGTATAATTAATGTTGTTGTAGCACATAAAGGCTTTGATGCCATCACGCAGTGCTCTGTAAATAAAGAACTTGGTCCCTGTATTATGATTAAATGATCCAATTGTACATGGGACCCTAAGACAACATATCATACTCATTTTCATTAACTCTTTGATGACTCCCCAGTTTTGGCTACACTATCTTACCAGCCATAAATTATCACAATGTTTTGAAAAGTGTCCAAACTTTGATTCAAGTATTCAATACCAATATAAAGAAAAACAGGAAAACACCTGCCATCTCAAAGCACATGTTCCAGGAGTGGCAAAAGATTTTTTTTTATACTATACCTGCAATTAAGAACAAAGGCAATATTTCAGGTAGAAAGAAAAAAAAAAAAAAAAAAGTGTTGTTCATTAATGTAATAATATTTTCTTTTAAGTAAAAACAGTGGAAAGCAAACTTGAAAAGCAGATTGAGAGAGCTTCTAAGTAACAAAATACAATGGAAGAGAAATAGAAATGTGAGTAAGGAAACAAAATCAGAACACTTTTATTTTGAGGCTAGTATTCATGTAAATGTGTTTGGCACAATTCTTTGCACTACAAAATCCTTACTTACAAAAAAAAGTTGCCAATATCAGGGAAAATAATAGGAGGAAGTATATGGTAGATCGAGAAATTCACACACCCACATGTTCTTCCTCTGTCTCTCTATCCCAGTTGTGACTGTCATTTTTTTCATATAACTTAATTTATTTTACTTTCTTGACCTGTATCTGATCATGATCTTGACTGGATTAAGTCTCATGGTTTGGCTTCACTGTGGTGCATTCCCTGTGTTGAGAGCGGATGTGTCCCACTCAGGAGCTCACAAGGATGAATGAGTTGATCAGTGTTTAACTTACCCTAAATTCTTTGACCTTTCTCATGTTAGACTTATTTTCTTTTTTTTTTCCCGCAAACCACTATATCTTACTTTCCAGTTGCACCACATGACCTTTTTCTACTCTTCCTTATTCTCGTATCTCAGAGCAACTATGTCTTCTTTGTATTCTTATTTTATTAACAATTTTGCCTGGTGCCACTCTTCCTGTTATATGAGGGAGAGATAAGGCCTTTGATGCCAATCAGTTACTCTACATAGAAGACACAACATTCCTCTGACAAATATTTAACTAACCTTTCCCTTGGCCTACTCCTAGCGATGTATCTCAATGAACCACCATGAAATCCTGCAGCCTACCAGATCTGCTTGATATTTCAAGGAAAGGATTTCAAGGAAGGAAATTTTAAGTGTAAGGATGGACAGACAGAAGGACAGAAGAAAAGAAAACTAAATTATGAGGTAGAATTCAGCTGGTATGAATTAACAAAGCTTCCCTGAAACCAAGATCTGTATCATTTTACTTTGAGTAAGGATTAAGTAGCAGAAGTTTATATCCCCAGAATCTCTCCTGGTATAAAATTTTAGTATTGAGAATTGTTTCAATTAGACAACAATTTGGCACCAAGTTTAGCCACTTAATGAGCTCAGTATTGAAAAACTTTTGTATAAAATGCCAAATGAAACCAACAAAAACCAATATTTCCCATGGATATAGTGTGACTCATTCATCTTTCGAAAGTCCTGAGTTTTATACAGATCACAGAGAGGCTGTAGCACCTCTCCTATGAGGAAAGGTTGAGGGAACTGGGATTGTTTAGCTTGGAGAAGAGAAGGCTCCGGGGAGACCTCACTGTGGCCTTCCAATACTCGAAGGGAGCATATAAACAGGAGGGGGAACAGCTGTTTACAAGCTTGGATAGTGATAGAACAAGGGAGGATGATTTTAAACTGAGGCAGGGGAGGTTTAGGTTAGATATTAGGAGGAAGTTTTTCATGCAGGGTGGTGACGCACTGGAACAGGTTGCCCAAGGAGGTTGTGGATGCCCCATCCCTGGAGGCATTCAAGGCCAGGCTGGATGTGGCTCTGGGCAGCCTGGTCTAGTGGTTGGCGACCCTGCACATAGCAGAGGGTTGAAACTAGATGATCATTGTGGTCCTTTTCAACCCAGGCCGTTCTATGATTCTATGATTCAGTCAATTCATATGAATATCTTAGTCACAGTTTGATCAGCAATCTTTTTACAAAAGATAACTCTTGAAGGATGAAAGCAAATGAAACATTTCTTTATAAGCCAAAAGAGGTAAGCAGGGATCCAGCTGATGGGAAAAGCTGAACAGATAAATGAGGTGGATATGCTTCCAGTGAGGACCAGTGAACAGCCTACAGCCACCAGTGTCTAGAGTGAGGTTATCATCTGGGATAGTGCTTCTTCATACCTACCCAACTTAAACTCAAACCAGAGTGAAGAACTTTGGCACATTTCCAGAATATTAACATTATTATAATGACGAAAACTTGAGATTTAGGCAATCAGGAACTAAGGTCTGCAGTGTCTGTTGAGAGCCTTAAACTAGAGATCAGACAGAAAGTGCTGAACACACACGCACAACTCAGAAACACAAGTACACTGCCTTCATTGTACTTCAGCTGTGGTGTATGCCAGCGGTTGCATGCAGTGACCATGCAAATCCAAAATGAGAGACAGTAGCCTAAAATTGCAGAGAAGGAGCTGACTAACAGGGAGGGCTGTAGACAGTATTTTTGGAGTTCCTCAAGGATGGGTCTCATGACTGATGTGACTTAATAACTTCATTAAGAACCTTACCACA